>JASFAX010007078.1:0-28067 GCA_030737875.1 Allium sativum | reverse complement strand
TTAGTTTCTTTTTATTCATATAGCCATGATTATATAATATCCGTCTACACATCTAAGTCTGTTGTTCTCCATCCATCTAAGCCTGCCAATGCATATTAATAAATAAAATTTCATGTAACATCTTTATTAAAGACAGTGCAATTGCAATAGAAGTTCATCTGCGTACCAGTATAGGCAACAAATTTGCATCCATAGCCATGCATATGCTGTTTTACTATGACTTGAAATAAATTTATTCTGCCAACCCAAGGATCGGTACTAGTTACACAAAAAAGCTAAGCCCTGATAAAATCCTTAAAGCCGCACATGGATGCATATAGTCTTCAACATAACTAGAAATATTTGATTGTTTGTATCTATTTGAATGTGTATATGTTGTAAATAGGATTTCAGGAATAATTGACTGCTTGTATAATTTTAATATAGTGGTTGTTAGTGCATATGTGGTTTTTGTATAATTTTATTGTATTGAGGTAGGTATTGAATTGTCCCTTACCTTCTTTTAGGCACGAAGTGAGAAATATATTGCCTTTAGGTAAAAACAATTGCCACACACAATTGGATGCAGAGGAATGACTAGATTGACCGACTATTTTGTTAGTTAATTAATTGTAGCATTATTTAAACAATTATTTAATTAATTATCGATTGATTTATTAAATGACTAAATGTAGAAAAAACAAAATCTGGATTCATTGCCCATATCTAGAGTTAATGTTTGGGTTAAATCTTGAGCTAAATAAATGGCTAATCAATGAACATAGATGTTGCAAGTATTATTATAAGAATATTTAATTTTTTCAGTAACTAAACAGTACGATAATTTTACCATCATATATAGCCTATATGTTTATTCATTTATGTAGAAGGAGATTAAAAAAATTGATAATGCATGAAAATCTAATTTGACAAATAATGTCAAAGAAGATGCAATTATACAAGTATTAGGGCACAAAAACCAGAACGCCTAAGAGCACTAGGAATGGGCTGCACCCTATCCAAGTTAACACTGTCACAATGTTGAGATAAGCAAATGAATCAGTGTTAGAAAAGAATTTTAGAAATGGAGAGTATGGTCCACATGCTAACAAGCAAGTTGGAAAATCTACCTCAGAAGGTTCTCCTATTGCATTGTTGATTTTTCATAAATTTCATTAAATTTCAAAATTTAAACCATTAATTGTTAATACTGTTATTTTTTGCTTTAACGAGGTAGATCATGTTCGAAAGAAGGGAGCACGCCTGAAATGGCAGAAATCACTTCTATTGCTGATATAACATCAGTTGTAGTTTAGTTTTAATCCAATAATCAATATAATTTTTATTTGACAAGGTAATCAAAAAGGGAAGCACAATTGAAATGGTAAAAAACTCATATATTATTGATGAAACATAATTCGTAGCTTAGATTTCAAACCAATAATTAATATAATTTTTGGTTGAATAATTGTAGGGCAATGAAAACATGTGTGAGTTATTGAATTGCAATGGAACCGAAAAAATTGTTGCTGAAGGAAGAGTAGTGTATGTTGATCCCAATGAGGTTGTCATTGACATTCATATTGGACTAAATGATGTGAATGTTGTTATAGATTACGTAAAAAAGGAAGATGCTTATTTATGGAGGCTTACACAAAGTTTGTCACTATTAAGAGAAGCCGAGAATAAGTCAATAGCATAGCCTGCTAATTGTATTGTGGCACGATGAGGATATTTAGAGGAAGACATAATGGTAAATTTCATGACTTATGATAATTATTTGCACTGTATACTTATTTTTTTCCAATTAAATTTATTTTTCTTTTTAGAGTAAATCTTGTAGCACAAACAAAAAATGCCGGCTTTATGATTGGAAATAGGGCGAAGTGTTAATTGTCGAAGGAAGACTATGTTCTAGTGATTCAGAAATAATTGTAAATGGTATTCCGTTTGATTTGTTAGCCGTTGTTGTTTGGGTAGACCATGCCAACAAAGGAGATTCTTTCTTGTGGCAACCCACAACTAATATGTCATGCATTAAAGACACTGTTGGTGGGAAAATAGCATGGTTGAAATCAAAAGTTGTAGTTGAGAAAGCAAATGTTGTAACTACTCCTTACATGGCTAAAGCAAGTGTTGTGAATCCTCCGTAGGTAACGTTGTTTTCCCTTATAATTCATGCATTTTTTCTTACCCAACCGATTGCAAATATAGTAGCAAATAATAAATGCAAGTTGATTGATGTCGGTGAAATGGGATGAATAGTGGTTGAATGAACTATCATTTCAACCGATCAACCAATGATGTTGTTCCATTGGGAAAAGTTGCTATAAAAGTTTGGGTAAAATTTGTGAAAGTCAATGATGCATTATTATGGAGACCTGCATCAGAGTTTACATACATAGAAGATGCATTTTGTACTACCGTAGCTTGGCCGATCGCATATGTCATTGGGGAATCAAGTTCAAGTAAGTATTAGTTGCTACTTGTATGTGTCTTTTATGTATAGACATGCGCACACTCACACTCAATACGTAGTTAGTGTTTTGTACGTAGTTAGTGTTCAACCATATTTCTCCCATTCCAGTGTAAATAAATTGATGTTGTAACCTGAGCATGGAATTAAGCCCACTTCAATGCAACTTACATCAATTTCTAAGTCTTTGTACTGTGATATTAGTAAAATAAGGTTATCAAAATTTGTGTGGACGTAGATGATAAAGAAAAACATTGAATAAATCTTCGAGCTGCAAAGCCAAAGTATATGTGCTAAACCATAATTTACAACACAAATACAGTTAGATGGTTTTAAATATATATATATATATATATATATATTTGTAGCTTTATCCCATGATTTTCTTCACTTGAAATAAAAATGGACATGTACAAATCTATGAAAGTAAGATGAAAGGAAAACTAAAACAACATACTATAGTTTTCTAACTGAAAATGTGAAATCCTACGCATTTCTACCAAACTATTCGCAATATCCGCCCTGTTGGCCAATCTCAATCCGATTTTTGGCCCATGCACAATGATTTCATTTTTGACAAACATGTGGGTGATCTTAGTGTTTTATTTCATTTTTAATATTGTATAACCGTTTAGATTATACACTTTTGTTGATAGTCCATGTTTACTAATTTGTTAAGATGATATGCACAGTTGTCTTGATTCTAATCTATTAATTTTGGGATTAGGAAATGTCTGAAAGAGAAAAAAATTGATATGTTTCTATTTTTGGAGATTTTGTCTTTAGGCTAAAGTGGTTACATTCAAACTAATTTAATATTACACAAATTAGGATAAAACCTTTTGTCTTTAGGCTAAAACAACAAACTGGGATTGGTGTATGTGACTGGATGTGATAACGATGATAGGAGAGTCCCATGTTTAGGGTTCAACTTTAGTGAAGTAGTGATGCAAGGTTTCAAATTTTGTTATGATGTGATTATGGATGTTGTGGATCTGGGCTGGGTAGAACTGTGGAATCATGATGGGTTCAGATAATGCTGGTTTAGTTGTTACTGACATTAGATAGTGGAACTGTGGGGAGGAGTTCAGGTAGAGAGGTTGCGATGTGGATTTTGGTTGATGTGACTTTGGGTTTCTGGTGATAAACTGGTGTTTGTGACGGTGAAGTTAGTTAGGAAATGATGCACATTATTAGTTGATCATTGGTGTTTGTGATGGTGACTTTGGCTTGTTGATGGAGAGGTGGGTGAATTGGTGCAATTCTAAACTATGTATGGTAGTGGTATGGTAGTGCAGTTTACACAGTGGACGGCGTGGAGGTGATGGGGATGCAGATTGTGTTATTTGGTCAGGTAATGTGACTTTGAGTGTATGTGGTTGTAGGTTCATATTTGAAGGGTGCTATGATGGGTCTGAAGTGATAATTGGGATTGATCTTGTTTAAAGGTGGTTTTGGAGATGATTTGATGCAGTTTAGCTCTATGGTGTATATGATTGAAGATGGCAGTAAGTAGAGAACTATTCATTGATTGGAAGGCTAGGTGAATATGGAGTTGTGAATGAAATAGTAGGATTTTTGGTTATTGGAAAAGATGAGTTATTTAGTCTACGTGATAGGATGGATATTAAGTGTGTACGCTTTATGTTGTTCATTGTTTGTGGGTGGTTTGACATTACACCAAAACAACAAATTTGGTACACCAGGATGCGGAGATTTGATACGGCTTTAAGCCGTATCAAATTTGATACGACTCTTAGCCGTATCAAATTTTCTTTGCTACAGCTCAACCGATCCACACCTCCCCCCAACAACTAAAATCTAATCCTACATCTGCAGAGTTTCAGATCGGTTTAGTTGATACGGCTTTGAGCCGTGTTAAATACGCAGCGTATTTTTCTCCCGTAGTTTTTTCATTTCTCACTTCACTTGAGCTTTAGGTAATAAAAGTACTACGCTTTTCCTTTTGGCCTTAAATCAAAAGCAAATAAAAAATTTAATGTCCTGAAGCTTCAATTTCCTAAATCGAAACCTAACAAGAAATCGTTAGCATGTGATCTTGAACTACCACCATCTCTAATGCCATGAAGCTTCACCTCCACATTGTTGTCTCGCAACAGAACTGCACCTCCGAACACTCGTCGACCGCCACTGATTCGGAGCACTAACGTAGGCGCGGTTATTGGTTATCATGAGTTGATAATCGCTGTACTGATTCATGTTGCAGGCACGTCTCTAGGCTTGGATCCCGTGGTGTCTTTTTCTTTTGAATGAAACTTGTTCAGTTCAATTCTATTTCATTCATTTGTGTCGTTCCCATGTAGTTTTAACTTCCTATTTTGGTTCTAATTATGTAGATTTTTTCTTGATGAAATGCTTGTGCCACTGGATTTAGATCATCCGACTAGATGATTTAGAATATTGAACGTAAAAATCATAGAGGGAATGAACAAAAAAAAGAAGGCTGTAGTTGTTTTAGGTCAATTGTATTTTATAGGTTGTTTTAATAGCTCTCATGGAAATTCTTTTCATTTAGATTCACAACGCAGTTTGTGTTTGAACCCCAGGTTTCAGTTAATGAACAACAAAGATGGAAATATTAATTTCATTATTTCAAAAATTCACGGCAGATGGATGTATATAGTAGATGAAATATAGGTGCGTTCTTTATGAAGTAAATTTGCCAAAAATTCTATGTTGACAATTAATGTTTGTTTTTCTTTTATTCTTCTTAATGGTGATAAAGGATTATGGTTTATGTTAAAAAAACTAGTAAAGGAAAAAATATGTTGATACAGATCTCTTTAATTTAAATATGCATCTTATTTTATACCTTTTTAGGAAGTTGATCCTTCCAATTCGTTTTTTTTCTTTTTGCCTGCAAGTTCGTGCCAAAGGCTGGATGTAACACCCCACCTCCGCCAATACCACTCTTGCAAGGGCACTGGCATTGGAGGGGCGTTAAACGAGGTAAACATGCATGCAGATATCACAAGACAGAACATATAAGTAAAAACAGAGTAAATAAAGCAGCGGATAAAACTAACATTTCAAAACCATAGTCAAGTTACATCAAAGTACTTGGTCATTATTTTCCACAAAACATAGTCTAGAAACATAAACTGAAAACTGGAAATAACATAAAGTAACTATCCCCAAGGTAGAATAAAGCCATAGCATGCTCAAGTCCAAACCGTACATGAGCTATCCAGAAAATCAGCTAAAGATCCAAGCTAGGTACCATAGTTCCCACCGTGTAAACCTGGGGGGGGGGGGGGGAACGGAAGAAAAGAGGCGAAAGAAAACGGGTCAGTCAAAAAGACTGGTAAGTCCTATCTACTATTAGTATAAAAACTAATAAAGTTAACTGAGCATGTAAAACAGAGATGAGATGTAGGGTGATAACTGGCATGGTGAAAAGTTAACAAGATAGATCAAGTGTGGCATCGCATATACAAGGTTAAGTTGCACCAGGTGTGTACTAGTATTCCAATCCATGTCAAGTATAAACAAGAAATGATCCCTTGGCCCAAAGCTGGCCCACATCATGAGATGACCTAAATCGAGGTCCAACTACTCGGTCTAGTCGATCGGCTCCCTATAAGCCTAACTCGTCGTGTATCGGTGTCATACAGCTTAATCGTGGAATGTAGTTAACTGTACTAGGTCCACCCCAGGGTGTATCCAGCCCTAAGGTGTAAACCACGGACACAATTCAAGCACGCACAGTCTAAACCTACTGGTGCCCATGTTCAACTCCGGACTTAATGTGCACGACCATGGTCCGCCTGAACAACCGGTGCACCCTTCAGCCGTCTCTTTTGGCCTCTTACAATCAGTCCAGTAATCGTGCCCCACCCTAGCCTAGTCCTGGGTACCCATGATACTTCGAAGTTGGTTACTGCTGAAAAGGACCACGTAACTAGGATTTCAAGTGGGTTAAGTGTGGTTAACCCTATCCTAACCAAGTATTGAGTTGGTTAAGTGTATTCAAGCAGTTCATGACTTAACCCTATCAATACATCGGGTTTAATTGGTTAAGTGTATTCAAGTAGTCCATGACTTAACCCTACCAATCCATCATGTTTAATTGGTTAAGTATTCAAGTAGTCCATGACTTAACCCTATCATGTGGCATTAATTAATTTAATGCACCCAACCTCTCACATTAGACCTTGTTGTGGTTACTAGTTAAGCCGGGCGGGTCCGGGTAGCTTTACACCACAACTTAGTCTAACCTCGGGTTTCAAGTACGACGTGACCAACTACTCACATTGGGTCCTATTGTTTGTAACCACTAGTTAAGCCGGTCGGTTCCGGGTAGGTTTATGCTACAAACTCAACCCAACCTCGAGTTGGCCACACTCATATTTTCTAAGTGTCATGTCCATCATTATGTTTACAAACATAATTACAAGTCAATGTTCATGTCATATTTTAAAACCATGTTTTCATGTCATTAATATTACCCAAACCCAACGCATTCCCATCGCATGTACGTTTCGCATAACATAACATAGATCAAAAGAGGGAACTTGGCAAAAGCATGACAAAAGGGCATAAGGTAATAAGGTTGGCCACAAGTTAAACATGGTGGCATATGAGGCATAAATATGTTCATAAGCTTGCATATTACATCTTGGGCCTCAAAACATGCATAATATCAACTTAAGCAAATAGGTGAAACATGATCATAAATGACATAGGATGATGACTAGAAGTTCGCATATAACATTATATGCAAGTTATCATGAAGGTTATGAGAGTTCTCATGTTGCAAAATGCAACATTCCAAATCAAAGGTCATAGCTTTCAATGCACATAGTCAAGGTGATAGCTTTACAAACTTGCATAGGGTAAATCTATGCATAACATGATAGGATCAAAGCACAAATCATACTTAGGCCCAAACTCAAACTTGCAACATGTCATATTTAACTTCATAATTAGAATCTAAGAGTAGTATAGGGCTTACAATGCTATGAAGACTATAATTAATATAAAATAAGATTGAGACGAAGCCACACTAGCAAATCCGCAACCAAAGACGATAAAACTCCACTTCAAGACTTGAGAACAAGAAGGAATAACCCCAAAGACAAAGAAAGATGGCTCTTTTACTTATGAAAGATGGCTCCTTTATGATATAGATTGATTTGAGACACTCATGCTCTCATGAAGAAGGTGGAGGCCATGATTAGTAAATATTTGGGCAGCATTTAGTTGTAGGAATGATTAATGAGGGTTTAGGCTAGGTCTAGGGGTCTTTTTATAGAGTTTAGGATTAGTTTTAGCCATAGGATTAACCCTAAATCAAATCTGAGCCATCAAATCACGTCACTAGCCAACAAAACAGGTCCAAACAGCTCAATTAAGTGCACCATAAAAATTGGTCCGACCGGGGGGGTCGACCCCTGGGTCGACATGGGTGTCGACCCCTGGGTCGACATGGGTGTCGACCCCTGGGTCGACATGGGTGTCGACCCATAGGGGGGGGGTGTCGACCCCTGTGTCGACCCTGCCTGGGGCGGAAAAATTCCCGCCCATTCTGCCTTGGTTGTAATTCGAATCTGAATTCGTATTTGAACTGTTTTCGGGCTTGGAATTTTCTGAAAACTTCATTGGGCCATAACTTGGTCATACAGACTCCGTTTTTCGAAAACTCGGACTCTATTTCGCGTATTTTTCCGAGACGAACGCAATGGCACAACCCGTTACCCTTGATTCAGATTTTAGAATTTAATTTTGCCTTGATTTACAGTATAACATGTTATTAAAAATACGGGTTGTTACATTCTCCCCTCCTTAAAGGATTTCGTCCCCGAAATCTCCAAGTTAGGAAGAACGTATCCAACCATCCATCATCCATCTACTCAAAACATCATCCACAAGTAACCATTGTCCTTAAAAGGATTCTAAATGTTGTATGAACATATGCAAAAGGTGTGTGTATATGTACTTATCTAATGCAAAAATCAGGCGGTTACTGATTCAGTAAACCTCCTTAATGCAAAGTATGTTAGTGAAATGAGTCCATATGTATGCAAATTCCTAACATAATTTATAATATCTATATGAGTGCACATAACATTCATCCATATGCAACATCCACGTGATAGCATACAAGTTTCATCCATGAATAAGCATAAACACTCATGCATATGCGGTATGAAAGTGTGTGAGCCGATCTTAGTGCCTAATGTGTATCATGCATCCACGAGTATCCACTTGCAAACACTTGCAACCACTTGCAAACATCAAGCATAACATGTTTCAAATACATGTTTCATCCAAAGGGTTTCTACCTAAGATTCTCATGACAAGGTTAACGAGATAACAAGATAAACAGGATAAACATGGATAGCAAAAAGAAAGATATGCTGATTAAGAACGGAGATTGAGAATGTACCCTCAAAAAGGAATGGATAAAGCCCACGCATCTTCTCCTCGGTTTCCCAAGTTGCATCTTCATCGGCTTCACTCCACTGAACTTTCACCAATTTGACTTCTCGATTCCTTAACTTCTTGATCTCTGTTCCCAAGATACGAATCGGAGCTCTCCTCAAGGTTGCCTCTTTCTCTACCTCCACGTCTTCAAGAATGCTTGGTTCAACGACCTCGGCGGACTCATGTAGGCACTTTCGGAGATGCGAGACATGAAAGACATTATGCACTCCGGCTAGCTTCTCGGGCAATTCCACCTTATAGGCCATCTTTCCAATTCTCTCTATGATAGGGAAGGGTCCTACAAACCTTGGTGCCAGTTTCCCAACTGCTCCAAAACGTACCACATTACGCAAAGGAGAAACCTTCACGAAAACCATGTCTCCTACTTCGAATTCCAAATCTGCCCTTCGCTTGTCAGCATAGGATTTCTGTCTATCTTGGGCCGCTTTCATCCGTCTTCTCACCAATTCAACTTTCTCGGATGTGTCCCGTATCATATCGGGCCCAAGTATAAGCCTATCTGTTGTCTCCCACCAACAAGATGGTGACCTACACGACCTCCCATACAAAGCTTCATATGGTGCCATCCCTATGCTGGCTTGATAGCTATTATTATAAGCAAACTCTACCAGAGGAAGGTGGTCTTCCCAAGTACCACCAAAGTCAAGAACACAAAGCCTCAAAAGATCTTCTAGCACTCTATTCACCCTTTCGGTTTGGCCATCCGTCTGGGGGTGATAGGCTGTACTTAGATTCAATCGCGTACCCATCACTTCTTACAAACTACTCCAGAACTGGCTAGTGAAAATTGGGTCACGATCGCTAACTATGCTAGAAGGAACTCCATGCAACCGCACTATCTCTCGAAGATAAATAGATGCTAGCCATGATGCGGTCCTCTTGCTCTTTACTGGAATGAAGTGAGCACTCTTCGTAAGTCTGTCAACTATGACCCATATGCTCGTATTCCCTTTCCTTGTCCTAGGCAATCCATCCACAAAATCCATAGAAATACTTTCCCACTTCCATTGCGGGACCTCCAATGGATGTAATAGCCCACCTGGTTTCTTTGACTCGGCTTTCACTTGTTGGCACACCATGCACTTTGAAACATACTCTGCCACATCTTTTTTCATTCCAGGCCAAAAGAAAATGCGCTTCATATCCCTATACATCTTATCTCCTCCAGGATGTATAGTCATCTTCGAGTGATGTGATTCTTCGAGAACTTTATGCACCGAGTCTCCTACTTGTGGAACGCATAGCCTTCCATCACGCCTTAGCCAACCCTTGTCATCAATAGTATATCTAGCAAGGTGACTAGACGTCTCACCACGAATCAACTTGTCCATGACCTCGACTATCTGCGGGTCTCCTTTCTGCGAAGCCCCAACTTGATCAAGAAGTATAGGTCTAAGCTCAAGAGATGCTAACGAACCCGTCGTCGACTCAACAACTGTTGTAAAATCAAAGGTTGCCAAGAACTCTAGGCTCCTCATCTCAACAAACAAGGGACTCAAAGTCAACCTACTTCTGCTTAGTGCATCTGCCACAACATTACCCTTGCCAGGGGTATAAGCTATCTCGAAGTCATAAGATGCCAAGAATTCCATCCACCTTTGCTGCCTTAGATTCAGATCCTTCTGCGGGAAGAAGTACTTGAGTGACTTGTGATCAGTATACAACTCAAACCTTTCTCCTAGAAGATAGTGGCGCCAGGATTTGAGAGCAAAGATGATCGCCGCCAACTCCAAATCATGAGTGGGATAGTTCTTCTCATGAACTTTAAGTTGCCTACCCCCATAACATATCACCCTTCCCTCTTGCATCAGAACAGCACCTAACCCCGTGCCACATGCATCGGTGTACACGGTAAACATCTTACCGCCATCGGGTAATGCCAAAACTGGGGCTGTGGTAAGAGCCCTCTTGAGCCTTAGAAAAGCAAGCTCACACTCTAAGTCCCATGCAAAGACTAAGTTCTTCTTCGTCAACCTAGTAAGAGGGGCTGAAATCTTAGCGAAGTCCCTGATGAACTTCCTATAGTAGCCCGCCAGACCGAGAAAGCTTCTTACTTCGGTTGCATTCCTAGGAGTCTTCCAGTCTTGAACCACAACCACTTTCGCGGGATCCACCGCTATGCCTTGCTTAGAAACTATATGTCCAAGAAACCGAACTTCCCTTCTCCAGAAATGACATTTGGAGAACTTGGCTTTCAACTGATGCGCTCTAAGCGTATCCATCACTTCCTTGAGATGTCTGGCATGCTCTTCCTCATCCTTTGAGAAGATCAGAATATCATCCACGAAGACAACTACAAACTTGTTAAGGAACTCCCTGAACACCCTACTCATCAAATCTACGAAGTAGGCGGGTGCATTAGTCAAACCGAATGGCATGACAAGCCATTCAAAGAATCCATCTGGAGTCCTAAACGCAGTTTTATCAATACTATCCTCAGCTACTCTAAGCTGATGGAATCCGGTGGCTAGATCGAGCTGAGAGAAAACAGAAGCACCAACCAGCTGGTCAAAGAGATCGTCAATCCTCGGTAACGGGTGCCTATTCTTCTTTGTCAGCTTGTTCAACTCTCGATAATCAACACATAGACGAAGCAAACCATCCGCCTTAGTAGCGAATACCACATGAGCACCCCATTCAGAAATGCTTCGCCTAATAAAATTCTTCTCAAGCAACTCCTTGATTTGCTTAATGAGCTCTCTTCTTTCTCGTGGGGCCATGTGCCTAACGGGCAATGATACTGGCTTGGCATTATCGACTAGATAAATGCGGAAATCTATCTCCCGTTTAGGGGGTAACCCCTTAACTTCTTCAAAGACATCAGGATAGTCTCGGACCACCCTTACAGATTGCAGATCATCGATGGACGAGTCAAGAGATTCAAGATAACATAACAAGACGGGACCTCTAGGGTTACAAGAAATTTCTAGGGTATTACCGAGGCGAGTCATGAGCCTCACTACCCTATGCTCACAATCGAGGATGGCTCCATAACTGGACAACCAATCCATGCCCAAAATCAACCCGTATCCCGTGAACCCAAGAACATAAGCATTACACGTGAATTCTACGGTCAAGATAGAAATCTTCAAATCCACACAAATCATAGATAGATGGGCGGAACCCCCAATTGGATTTGAAACGCTGACGGGATCCTCAACTAGACTAGTACTTAGGTGCAAACTTTCAACAATGTCAGAAGAAATAAAACTATGCGATGCGCCAGAATCAAATAAGGTGCGAATAGGATAATCAGAAATATAAACAAGGCTTTCTACAGAAATACTACCTCGGTCCTGAACTGGAGCAGTGTTGAGGGCATGCACTGCCCTCCAGAAGGTCCTGCACGCTGATTCTGCCCTTGCCCTTGTCCTTGCTTCTTGGGGCAATCCTTGCTAAGATGTCCAGGCTCTCCACAGTGAAAGCATTCGCCCAACTTCCTCTTCTTCTTTCTGCAATCCTTGGCTATGTGCCCAACAATCCCACAGAAGTTGCATTTTCTTGGGTGCTTTGCCTTGGCCTTGTTGCCCTTGTTGTTCTTGTTGTTCTGATTGCTCTGATTTCCTCCCCACTTGGATTCTGTCTTCTTGGCTTGAGTCTCATTAGGCTTGACTTCTTTCTTGCCATTCTTATCGTCTCCTTGAAGCAATGCCATGTCTACTAGGCCTTCAAAAGTGGCCCCCATGGGTATATGAGATTGGGCTAAACCTTGTAATGGCTCATTCAACCCTCGTGCAAAGCGCAAAGCCTTCTTCTGGGGAGTATTAACCATGTCCAAACCGAATCGAGCGAGCTGGTTAAACTTATTCACATACTCCCTCACTGTCATGTCCCTTTGCTTCAAAGATATAAACTTCTCCAATTGCAGATTCGCCTCAGCTGATGACAGAAACTTAAGCCCAAACCTCGTCCTAAAGTCGGCCCAAGTCTCTATAGGTCTAGTAGCATTGGTGACCTCCCACCAATAAGCAGCTTCTTCTTTCAATAGCCACGCTGCCAACAGAACTTTTCTATGGTCTTCCACATCAAAGATGGCGAAGAGATCTTCAGTTTCTTTCAACCAATTTCTCGCCTCCACAAAAGTCTCCGTCCCAATAAAATTCTTGCCACCCATCGCCTTAAAGTCTTTGCAAACCTTAGCGAAATCTGCCTGTGGATTCTGAGGAGGAGGAGGAGGGACCTCAGTTATGGTGGGGGTGTTTTCTGGGCCCACATCATTGGCCCTAGCTTCCAAGTACCTCCGGAACCATCCGGGAATGGTCACTCCCTCGGGAAGGTTAAGATCGGCCATACTGAAAAAGAAAAAGATAGATTCAGAACGAGGAAACGAAGGATAGTGCTAATGGCTTTTGGGGAATAGCCTTTTAAAATAACTAGACTTTTCTTGGAAAATACTTAATTGGTTTTGAAAATAGTTTTTCAAAAGGTAAGTTTTAAAAACCCTTTTTGCTCAAATCTTGTAAACCTTATGCTCTGATACCAAATGTAACACCCCACCTCCGCCAATACCACTCTTGCAAGGGCACTGGCATTGGAGGGGCGTTAAACGAGGTAAACATGCATGCAGATATCACAAGACAGAACATATAAGTAAAAACAGAGTAAATAAAGCAGCGGATAAAACTAACATTTCAAAACCATAGTCAAGTTACATCAAAGTACTTGGTCATTATTTTCCACAAAACATAGTCTAGAAACATAAACTGAAAACTGGAAATAACATAAAGTAACTATCCCCAAGGTAGAATAAAGCCATAGCATGCTCAAGTCCAAACCGTACATGAGCTATCCAGAAAAGCAGCTAAAGATCCAAGCTAGGTACCAGAGTTCCCACCCTGTAAACCTGGGGGGGGGGGGGGGGAACGGAAGAAAAGAGGCGAAAGAAAACGGGTCAGTCAAAAAGACTGGTAAGTCCTATCTACTATTAGTATAAAAACTAATAAAGTTAACTGAGCATGTAAAACAGAGATGAGATGTAGGGTGATAACTGGCATGGTGAAAAGTTAACAAGATAGATCAAGTGTGGCATCGCATATACAAGGTTAAGTTGCACCAGGTGTGTACTAGTATTCCAATCCATGTCAAGTATAAACAAGAAATGATCCCTTGGCCCAAAGCTGGCCCACATCATGAGATGACCTAAATCGAGGTCCAAATACTCGGTCTAGTCGATCGGCTCCCTATAAGCCTAACTCGTCGTGTATCGGTGTCATACGGCTTAATCGTGGAATGTAGTTAACTGTACTAGGTCCACCCCAGGGTGTATCCAGCCCTAAGGTGTAAACCACAGACACAATTCAAGCACGCACAGTCTAAACCTACTGGTGCCCATGTTCAACTCCGGACTTAATGTGCACGACCATGGTCCGCCTGAACAACCGGTGCACCCTTCAGCCGTCTCTTTTGGCCTCTTACAATCAGTCCAGTAATCGTGCCCCACCCTAGCCTAGTCCTGGGTACCCATGATACTTCGAAGTTGGTTACTGCTGAAAAGGACCACGTAACTAGGATTTCAAGTGAGTTAAGTGTGGTTAACCCTATCCTAACCATGTATTGAGTTGGTTAAGTGTATTCAAGCAGTTCATGACTTAACCCTATCAATACATCGGGTTTAATTGGTTAAGTGTATTCAAGTAGTCCATGACTTAACCCTACCAATCCATCGTGTTTAATTGGTTAAGTATTCAAGTAGTCCATGACTTAACCCTATCATGTGGCATTAATTAATTTAGTGCACCCAACCTCTCACATTAGACCTTGTTGTGGTTACTAGTTAAGCCGGGCGGGTCCGGGTAGCTTTACACCACAACTTAGTCTAACCTCGGGTTTCAAGTACGACGTGACCAACTACTCATATTGGGTCCTATTGTTTGTAGCCACTAGTTAAGCCGGTCGGTTCCGGGTAGGTTTATGCTACAAACTCAACCCAACCTCGAGTTGGCCACACTCATATTTTCTAAGTGTCATGTCCATCATTATGTTTACAAACATAATTACAAGTCAATGTTCATGTCATATTTTAAAACCATGTTTTCATGTCATTAATATTACCCAAACCCAACGCATTCCCATCGCATGTACGTTTCGCATAACATAACATAGATCAAAAGAGGGAACTTGGCAAAAGCATGACAAAAGGGCATAAGGTAATAAGGTTGGCCACAAGTTAAACATGGTGGCATATGAGACATAAATATGTTCATAAGCTTGCATATTACATCATGGGCCTCAAAACATGCATAATATCAACTTAAGCAAATAGGTGAAACATGATCATAAATGACACAGGATGATGACTAGAAGTTCGCATATAACATTATATGCAAGTTATCATGAAGGTTATGAGAGTTCTCATGTTGCAAAATGCAACATTCCAATTCAAAGGTCATAGCTTTCTATGCACATAGTCAAGGTGATAGCTTTACAAACTTGCATAGGGTAAATCTATGCATAACATGATAGGATCAAAGCACAAATCATACTTAGGCCCAAACTCAAACTTGCAACATGTCATATTTAACTTCATAGTTAGAATCTAAGAGTAGTATAGGGCTTACAATGCTATGAAGACTATAACTAATATAAAATAAGATTGAGACGAAGCCACACTAGCAAATCCGCAACCAAAGACGATAAAACTCCACTTCAAGACTTGAGAAGAAGAAGGAATAACCCCAAAGACAAAGAAAGATGGCTCTTTTACTTAAGAAAGATGGCTCCTTTATGATATAGATTGATTTGAGACACTCATGCTCTCATGAAGAAGGTGGAGGCCATGATTAGTAAATATTTGGGCAGCATTTAGTTGTAGGAATGATTAATGAGGGTTTAGGCTAGGTCTAGGGGTCTTTTTATAGAGTTTAGGATTAGTTTTAGCCATAGGATTAACCCTAAATCAAATCTGAGCCATCAAATCACGTCACTAGCCAACAAAACAGGTCCAAACAACTCAATTAAGTGCACCAGAAAAATTGGTCCGACCGGGGGGGTCGACCCCTGGGTCGACATGGGTGTCGACCCATAGGGGGGGGGGTCGACACTGGTGTCGACCCCTGTGTCGATCCTGCCTGGGGCGGAAAAATTCCCGCCCATTCTGCCTTGGTTGTAATTCGAATCTGAATTCGTATTTGAACTGTTTTCGGGCTTGGAATTTTCTGAAAACTTCATTGGGCCATAACTTGGTCATACGGACTCCGTTTTTCGAAAACTCGAACTCTATTTCGCGTATTTTTCCGAGACGAACGCAATGGCACAGCCCGTTTCCCTTGATTCAGATTTTAGAATTTAATTCTGCCTTGATTTACAGTACAATATGTTATTAAAAATACGGGTTGTTACACTGGAAGTGTATATTTGTATCTCATGACATGCCTATAGCATTATACTTGGTTTTAATCTTAACCTACAAGTGTTGACAAATTTTGGAATGATATTTAATTTTTACTTTTTTTCCTGTAAGTTTGGGAACAAGTCATACATTCCAAGAAACTTAACCTATATGTTTGGTTTCTTCATTTTTATTTTTATTTTGCAAATTTTGTGTTCCTATTTTATACTAAGAAAGGATTGAGTGTATTGGGTTGTAATTGTGCCTTCGTTACTCCCAAAGTAAGGTTCTACAATTTTTTTTAATTCTCAACCAAATCGTTTGACATGTTCTTGTGCTTGGGAATCTACTTGGAAAACTAAATGGCAACATGTTTACAAACGAGCGAACTTGATAGTGTGTGGGGTGTTATTATTGAATCTCAGAATAGATACATGTATAACTATGACTATATAAAAACTCAATAATATATTTATTTTAACTATAGAAATGTCAGCGTCCTTTAATTTCCTTCTGCTTTTTATTTTTTCTTCCTACTAATGTAGGACTATACCTTGTGTTATTTCATAGCTATCTTTACTTAGTAAATAATATTACAAATTTGTTCTGTTACCAGCTGAAGCTTATGCATCCTTACCCGCTACTGTTTATAAGGAGACTCGAATATATATTAAGTATCTAAATCTTGCATAATTTGGGTGAGTAGATTGATACCACAAATTGGATGAAAAATGGGAAAATTTAATCGTGGTAGAGCATAAATTAACGGTGAACGCTAGTTTTTTGAATGACCAAAATCTACTATTGATCTTACATTCAAGCAGTTGATATATCCAAATGTACAAGCATGCCAGCCATATTTGATTGAAAGCACTGTGTATCTTATGGTTAATAGCGTCCATGTGATAGTGATAGTTTACTTGTTTTATTACTCTCACCAAACTCAATATTTATATTAGCTAAGGCACCTTAAAAGTTATTTTGTACTTATTTTGTTCATCAGGGTTAATGCTGACCTTCTGTTTGCAACTTTGTGTTCCCGCTCAATACATACTAATGAAGGAAAAATAGTTAAAGCACTTGATTGTGCTTCTTCAGTTGCCAACCGTGATGCTCTTTCCAAAACTGTATATGCTCCTCCATTTGATTGGCAAGCTATTTTTCTTTTCAGTATGTTATTTCTCTCAACAACCTAATGCGTGTTACTAATTTTTGCTGTATGATGGTCAATTCAGGCTTGTCGATAATATCAATAAATCCATTGGTCAAGACCTGGTTTCTAGGTCACAAATTGAGTGCTAGACATTTATGGGTTTGAATGCTTTAAGAATAACAGGTTTCTTAAAATTGATAACATTATATTTGCACCAATCTACCTTGCTGTAGCAAACCATAATCTCTGAGCCATTTCATTTTTGCATATGTTCATGTTATGTTTGCAAACATGAGATGTTTTGGATATGTTTATGTGCATATAACTCCATTGACCATGCTGCTCCTTCTTGTTTGTTTAGCTTGTGGTATTGCTCTTTATGTTGCCATTTCTCAGAATTTCCACAACATTTGCTGATTTCTTTTGTTATCATACACTACCTTGACCTGTTGTCATGCTCTTATTCACTGTCATGTGCATGAGTTTACATGTGTGTTGCCCTCGTCCATTTGTTGCACCTAGTTCTGTGATACTGCTGCACATTTTTGTTCTGTAGATATCCATGCATATATACTTCACTGATTTGCTCCATTGTGCCTTTCATTTGAAATTACATCTAACCCAGATAAAGGTATATCCATAACTCTTATTTTTCCGTCTTGTAGAATGGTCCGAAGAAGTCTGAAACATCACATACTCAGCTGATGGAAAGTACTATTGTGTCTTTCGGGTCTTCATCTCTATCATGGAGAAATTGTAGTGGAAGACAAACAAACGATTCCTGTGTTGTGGGTAGGTTGTTTGGCTGTACTATTGGCCAAATTTGGAAAATGTTACAAGTGTTAACTTTACCATCTGCGGTGTTGTAAATTTTGTTTAGGTTGTTCGGATGTACGCTTCAGTCATTTCATATCATTTAATTTGTAAATTGTATTATATATGAGCCAAGCAATTTTGTGTAGACTATCTATATGTATTGGTGAAGAATCGTGTGCAATATATATTATATGAATTTGCAGTCTACCACGCTCTCTACTTTCCTGTAATGAAGCAGCTATTTGTATTTTTTTTAATTTGATACGGCCATTAACCGTATCAATTTTAGAATTTGATATGGCTAATGGCCATATCTTTTTCTAAATTTGATACGCACATTAGCCATATCAAATTGAGAATTTGACACAGCAAATGGCCGTATCAAATTTAAAAAAAGATATGGCAATTAGCCGTATCAAATTTTCAAATTGATACGGTTAATGGTCGTATAAAATTGACAAAGACGCCAAAATTTGATACGGCCCAGAGCACTGCCAAATCGAATTAGATACGGCAATGAGTACTGCCTAATTGGCATTTCTGGTGTGGTGTGAAGGATACGGTGCAATGGTGTTTGAGTTGTTTGTAGGCACTGAGAAGAAGTTGTAATGGTCGGATTCTGCTGGGTTCTATGGTTGCATGGAAACAAAGATCAGATGGTTGTATGAAGTAATGGTTGACAATATGGTTGTATAGTTGGTTTTCTGGAAATAGATGTCCTTCAGGGGTATTGTGTAGTTTATGGTAGCAGAATTTTGATGGTAGCAAGACAGTGGTGGAAAGAAATGTGTTTTGAAGTGGTGTTAATGGAATGGAGTGGATGTGGTTTGCTAGTTGTCGATGGGATAAAACTCTAATATGCGTGTCTGGGTGATTTCGATTGGGGGTGCTGTTATGCAGGAGCCAGATTGTTTGAGTATCTGGCTGTCTTGAAGATGCGGTGGAGGTGAACTTGTAAGTTTGTATTGTAGGAAGTTTGGAAAGGAGTTCAAAAGAAAGGAGCACAGCTGCAATTTTGCAATTTCTAGTGGTAGATGGCAAGGGTGAGGAGAGTTGTACACAAGAAGTAGGGGATGCTTGTTAATAGAATATAAAAATGCGATCATAAAAACGCAAAAGATCGAATTAAGATAAAATGTTCAGTAGCAAGAGATCGTAATGTAATAGAGAATATGAAATAGCAGAGAACAGTAAGTCAAATTAATGTCTCTACTTTTCCCCAGTTTTTTGGGTCAAATGATAGTACAATTGTAAATCATGTATAGAGTAGTGAATTGGTGCTTGTCGCGAGGTAGGTTGGCGATTTCAGTCATGATGTAGCAGAGACTTTTGAAAATAACTTGTTGTTTAATTACTAGAAAATCCTAAAATGACTAATTTAATATACTTATTAAAATCTCCAAGCATAGGGGAATTCACATGTTTGGATTAGTCCATTGGCACATGAGTATCAAGTTACAACTCTGTCTGCATGTGTAAAATAATGAATCAGTTAAAATTTCTGAAAGTGATGCTGTGGTTCTTCTAGAATAAGTTGCATAGGTACATGTGGTGAGACATGTATATGTTTGAAAACAAAAGGAATCAATACAAGTTACCCCCATGTATGAGAACACTAACTGTGCAAATTTTTGTTGAAATGGTACAATAAGTAATGCATGTAGGTCGTTGAACACTTGTGCTAATCGATAGTCCCTGCTTGTTTATGATGGTGCTAACCGATTGCTGGATAAAGCTTAAGTTACAAGCAGTTTGTGATTGAGTGGGAAGTTTGTGGCTGGTAGTAATAGTAAACCTGGGACACGATCTATAAATACACAAAAGGTTTTATCCTAATTTAATATTACCTAAGCATGCCATGCAACAAAATATGTACGTGTATGTTGAAAATTATTATGAAATACTGAAAACACTTTTGTTTACTCCATACATCTGATTCTCATTGTTTTCGTTGTACATATAATTAGTATTTTCGAAGTGAAGAACAACCGTATCGAAGAATTGAAAGTACTTAAGCCATGCACAAGACTTTAACTATTATGTATTATAATATTATTTCGTTCGTACTAATTATGCAGAATTGTTTCTAAATGGTTATGGTATGTGAATTCGCCTATTTTGTCGAAATACTAATATTGAAGTGATTATGGATAATAAACTTGTTTATGAAATTAATGTATTTTTTTAATTATTTAAATATGGTGATTATCGATGTTCGTTTGAAAATGATAATTACGTGATTGATTATTTGTTTAATATTGCTAATATATAAGTGATTGCCTAAAATTATACAAGTCACTGACAATAAATAGCTGTGATTCATTTGTAACATCGATCGATAAGTTTTAGTAGCATTAAAAAAGTGCTACATGATAAAATGCTATTTATGAAAAATATTCTAGCTGAAATAAAACGCAACAAAAATATATTAATTGGCTTTGGTAGGGTTTCTGAAAAGCAACATAACATCTTATAGTAGTAAAGAAAAAATGCTACAGAAAATACAAAAAAGTAGGTGCAAGTACCACTATGGTTGCATTTTGAAGATGCTACCAAAAAAACTTTCGGACTTTTAGTTGCATGTCGTGTCGCAACGTTATCAAAACACTATGATAAGTTTTACCTGCGTTTTTTGTGATGACCGCCCACAACCCCTGCACTGAACAAGAGAAATAATGCGCTGAAAGGTGTGTCAGGCAGCTATGAACGGTCATCATAGGTAAAAAAACATCGGTACCTGTCGTAAAACTCACAGCGCAAGGATAAAATATAAAAGAACATATACACCGGGTAGAAATAGTGGAGATCATATAACAAACTTTTGAAAACTTTCACAACATCTTGAAAGGTTATCCATACATCATAGGAATATCAAATTCTGTACAATACGCCTCACTATAACACTCAGAGAGCAACTCAAACAGTGGAAATAAAAATAATAGATAGTAAGTAAGATAATACGCCAACCTCCTGCTCGCCTTAGAATTGCAACATTATCCTCACTAAGCTATCACTGTCACCTACCACCTAGTCTGGCCATCTAAAAATCGGATGAACAACCCAACATAATAAAAAGGAAGCACAAAACCTTGAGTCAGACAATAGTCTTAATGAGCGATATAACAGCTATCTAACATCAACAATAAAGTATATGAGAATGGATAGATAAACACACTAATCTACCCACAACACCAAAGAAGAACTCAACCCCGTCTTCCCCACACCGGGCAGTGATAGACTTTACATCAACCACTTCAACCATTCATTCATAGAAACCATAACAACCATTCATTCATGGAAATCAGAAGAAAACACCACTAGCACTCATAGCATCCAGATTATATGTATCTCACGTAAACCATCCTAATCGAATTCAACATCCCTCAGCACAAGCCCCTGAGGACTAATCAATATCAGACAAGCACCCAAGAATCATCTCCTTTGACAATGGATAATTTACGTGAGACGGTACGAACAAGGCAACTAATCAACCATGACAGACTCTGGCTGTCACCGGCAATCCTGCTTCGCAACTATCATTAATCATATGACGACCAACCTTGCCATATGTCAAGGGCTAATGGTAACCCCAGTTCTAGCATACACTCCATACGCCTTTCAAAAATACATATGTTTGTCCCACCTTGACAACTAGTCCTTTCAACGATAGGGTACACGACCAACAACCTTCCAGTCTTTTGGGTGCCCCCATTGTACCCATGCTAGAGCTTACGACAACGATAACTTCTCGGCCTTTGCATCTCTAGTCATCTAACCCGACGACTTCTCATAGCTCAAGCAACCTTCTCAAGCAACCATTATCCATCAACTCACGACCTTTGAGTTGTCATCTCATTCGTTGTTCCACACTGATCAACGAACACGTTCAACATTTCGAATATTCCCACATGAATTCCCCTCGATGTCACAACATCCCTAAACCACAACGTTCATGCCACCAACCACAGCGTTTATACCGCACTACGCTGCGGCATGGATTCGGGCGCTTCTAGTGAAACACCCCACCTCCGTTAAGGTCACTCACAAAGGGAATGCCTTAACTTTGGTGGAGCATTTTAGGTAAAAGATGCAGATAAATTACAAGACAGACAAATAAAGCAGCGGAAAATAAAGTCATTTTATAAACAATGTGGTTCAGTCAAGCTTTTACAATAGTTGTCTCAATCATACTTAAAAATAATACATAGAACTCCTGTCTTGATTTAAAAACTTCCAAGCATAAAAGAAGCATAAAAATAACAATGATATTCCCCAGTAAAGCATGAACCAGCCATAGCAGTGGAAGAGAGAGTCCAAAGCAATACATCGACTATCTTTGAGCTTGGAAAGAAAAATGAGCTAAGTGGTAACATTTCCTCCCTGCAAACCTGGGGGGGGGGGGAATGGAAGAAAAGAGGCGAAACAAAACTAGGTCAGATATATGTCTGGTAAGTCCAGTGACTTTCAGCATATAAACAGGCAAAAGCATCATGACATGAATAAACTGAATATAAGACAATACCAAGAGAACAAGGATAACAAGATAACATACGATTAGTATAGATATGATAAGGCAAGATAAAATGAATGCGCTTCTACTCTTTCTTTGCTTCGCTACTACCTTTTTATTCTGATTTTTATATCTCTGCACCACCTAACTAGTGTCCCAACTAGTAATCTATATAAAATGATAATATGATAATGTGATCCCAATCCCCGCAATTGTGGTAGCCTTCAAGTGTACATCTATTATGAGGATTCTACCTCAATCTGCCTAATTGCCATGAATGTGTTAGATGTACCCTTACTACCCTATCGATCGGCTCCCTACTTGTATTAATTTCTCTTGTGTCTGTGTCAATCGGCCCTCTCTTGCGTGTAGATACCTGTGCTGGTCCCACCATAAGGTGTATCAATCCTTATGATAGCAACCCGACACGATTCAAGGTGCACAGTATATAACTACTGGTACCCAGTGCCTGTTGTTTCCCACTCCGGAGTACGTGCACGCCCGTAAACCGTCGGAACCTACACTGACGTACCACCGGCCGCTGTTTTGACCGCTTATAATCAGCCCAGTAATCGTGCCCCACCCTGCCTAGTTCAGGGTACCATGATACATCTATGTGGGTTACTGTTGAAATAGGTCCCCGTTACTAGGGTTTCCTACTGGTTAAGTTTGCGGGCCTATATATATATATACAAATATTACCCACCTACACGAGATGTACTTAACGCTCCCACCGATTCAAGCATGTTTATTTAATGGTTAAGTTTTGTGGGCCTATATTTACTAATATTACCCACCAACCCAATATGTACTTAACCCTCCTACCGATTCAAACATGTTTATTTATTGGTTAAGTTTATGGGCCTATATTTACTAATATTACCCACTCAACTTGATATATACTTAGCCTTCCCGCACATTATGCCATATTGGTTGAGTGTTGTCCATTCATGTTAACTTAACCCACCCATTCGTCATGTCATGTTGGTTAAGTGTTTCTTATTAACTAAACCCTCCTCACTTATCATGTTGGATTGGTTAAGTGTTTCCTATTAACTTAACCCCGTTCGTCCATCAAGTTATATTGGTCAAGTGTTTCTTGTTAACTTAACCCCACGTGTTCATCATGTTGTATTGGTTAAGTGTCATCAATCAATTCAAGTTACTTAACCCACCAACTTATCATGTTACTTTGGTTAAGTGTTGCCTTCTTGTGTCAACTTAACCCTACCACAAATCAAGTTATATTGGTTAAGTGTTGCCCTCTTGTTTTAACTTAACCTTACCACGAATCAAGTCATATTGGTCAAGTGTTGCCCTCTTGTTTTAACTTAACCTTACCACAAATCAAGTTATATTGGTTACGTGTTTCTTATTACTTAACCCTACCCATTCATCATACTATACTGGTTAAGTGTTTCCTTATTAACTTAACCCCAGTCATTCATCTTGTTATATTGGTTAAGTGTTTCTCATTAACTTAACCCTAGTCATTTATCTTGTTATATTGGTTAAGTGTTTCTCATTAACTTAACCCAAACCATTCATCTTGTTATATTGGTTAAGTGTTCCTATGAACTTAACCCTAACCATTCATGTTGTTATATTAGCATTAATTGATTTATTAATGCACCAACCTCTCACATTAGATATGTGTTGTTGTAGTTATTGGATGTGCCGGGCGGTTCCGGGCAGTTTTACACCACAACTCAATCTAACCTCATGTTTTTCTTGGGCATGATGCACTAACCTCTCACATTAGATAGGTGTTGTTGTGGTTACTGGATGTGCCGGGCGGTTTCGGGCAGTTTTACACCACAACTCAATCTAACCTCGGGTTAGGCATGTTCATCTTTAATTTGCACATTTACCATATATACCCAAGTCTAGATTTTACACGCTAATTATCCCAAATTCACAAAACTAGTCATGTTCCAATTCTCAAGTTATGCCTTAACAAAGTTAATTTCAAGTTATGCCCTACAAATTCCCTTTCACATTAGTCAGTTTAACAAATTAAACCTCACCTAAAGTTCCATTAATATATCTCGCCCAACCATAAATTAAGCCTATAAACTTACATGCCCAAAATCATGGTCATAATTCATGATACAACACATTCCCTAAGGTTTAGTTATATTGCACCGTACAAAATATTCTCCAAAACACCCCAATCATGATTCATAGTATAAACTATGCTAAATTATAGCCTTTAATTACAGTGCATACCAATCTACCCAAAAATCCCAATTTAGGCGTGTTCACATTTAACAGTTATCTCTATCTTACTATAGGTTTTCATGCATAATCTTCTTCTCCCAAATCATAAGCTACTATATATAATATGCCCCAATTTTTAGGTGTTAAATCATGACATGTATTATGCCTTACATGTTTACAGCTCAATTTACGCCCCAAAACTCAAGTCATATGTCCAATATACTTTATGCCTAAATTTTCAAGTCAAATGTTCGACCCACTTTATGTTTAAATACAACATATGTTATGTCCTCAAATCAGTTACAAATCAGTTATGCCCAATTATACATAATTTATTACTTTTTCCCAATTTTGGTGCTGGTCATGCTCAAATCATATATTATGCCCAATTTTTGCGCTCATCAGGTCCAAATCATATATTATGCCCAATTTTATTTCCAACGTACGTTCATCTCTTATGAGATTTTTCTCAGGCTCGCAGTAGCCTGGCTATAAAAACAAGAAGGGAAGAAGGAAAGTAGAGACAAAGAATGGATATAATAATATCAAATGAGATAGATCCAATAGAAAGACAAATAGAAATAGGCATAATCTCAGATTCAGATTTATTACAATGTCAGAATCACAATTAACTTTTATTTCTGAAAGTAACGTGAACTTACAAACAAAAGGAAAATCTTGTTTTCTGGGATCTGTATTCTGAAACTGAATAGCTCTCCCTTAAAGTACACTATCGATTCTCTAATTTAGATTTGATTCTTAGAAAATAGTTGTTGAAGTTGTTGAATTAGCCTTTTAATCTCTACTTGAATTCTAACTTGATTTCTCGAAGAACTTGAGCAGCATAACCCCATCTTTGATATATTTTGATATGAATTAGGGTAGAGTATAGGCGTAATGAAGTTGTGTAGAGAAAACTATAGCCTTAGGGGTGTTTATATAGCATAGTGATCAACGAATCTGGTCAGAATGGGAGTCCAAATGCAGAAAAACGAACCTATCCTCGAATCTGGAAATAGGGGGGAGGTCGACCCCCAAGTCGACCTATGTGACCCAGGTCGACACCCAGGTCGACCCCCTAATCGACCTATGTCCCAGGTCGACCTGGGTCCTGGGTGGGAAATTTCCCGCCCAGCCCGGGTGTGTGATTTGAATTTCGAATTTGAATTCGAGCTGTTTTAATTTATTTAATTTCCTGAAACTTCTAAGTGCCATAACTTTCTCATACAAAGTCCTATTTACGAAAACTTGGACTCTATTCCAAGTAGAATTTCAAGACGAACGCAATGCCATAACCGGTTTCCCTTAATTCTTCTCTTAGAAATTAAGTATACTTTAATTTGTTACTTTGATGTTCACAGAAAATACGGGGTGTTACATTCTCCCCTTCTTAAAGGATTTCATCCCCGAAATCTTCAAGTTAGGAAGAACGTATATCCTACCATCCATCCATCCATCTACTCAACCATCAAACACAGGCATCCATTGTCCTTAAAAGACTTCTAATGCCATATGAACATATGCAGAGTGTGTGTGTATGTTCCTTATCTAATGCAAAATCAGGCGGTCTACTGATTTAGTTGGCCTCCTTAATGCGAATCATGAGAGTGTCATGCTTCAAATATGTATGCAAATATCCCTAATCATGTAAATACTATATGTGTGCATATTCACTCATCCATATGCAACATCCATATGATAACACATCAAGTTTCAATCCATATTCAAATACATTCATATGCATATGCAATATGAAAGTGACTGAGCCGATCTAGTGCCTAATGTGTGTGTATATGCATCCACGAGCATCCACTAGCAACCACTTGCAACCACTTGAAACCATCAATCATAACATGTTTCAAATACATGTTTATGTCCATTGGCTTCTACCTAAGGATCGAAGATATGACCTAAAGGATATACCTAAAAAGATAGAAACAAGCATGCATAAAATTCCTTAGAAAAAGGAATCAAGGATATACCCTCAAGAAAAAGGGTATGATGCGCGTGTCTTATCTTCAGTCTCCCATGTCGCGTCTTCTTGGTCTTCTCTCCACTGTACCTTAACTAATTTAATTTCACGGTTGCGAAGCTTCTTGACCTCCATTTCCAAAACCCACTAGTAAAGATAAGATCTCGATCACTTACTATGCTAGAGGGTATCCAATGTAGTCGAACTATCTTTCCAAGATAAACAGATGTTAACCATGATACCAAGTGTATATACTAAGATGATTAGAGGTCTCTCCTCTACTTAGCTTATCCATCATGTCACAAATCTGAGGGTCTGAAGCTAAAGGTTGCTATGTACTTTTTACCTCTCTTAAGGTCAGTCTTACTTAGGGCGTCTGCCACAACCATTTATTTCTCACGCAAACCATCCTAGTCGAACTCGACATCCCTCAAGTACAAGCTCCAAAGGCCTAAACCAATATCAGACAAGCACCCAAGGAATACCTCCTCCGAATTTGGATGATTTATGTGAGATGATATTAGCAAAACAACCAAACAATTGATCACTTAACCGACTCTGGCTATCCTCACCAATCTTGTTCCAAAACTATCGTTGATCACATAACTGGATTTGCATTGTAAACTAATATATGCGGAAGTCTATCTCGTGTTTTAGGGGGCAAACCCCTAACCTAATCAAAAACATCTGTGTGCTCATGGACTACTCTAACGGGTTGCAAATCGTCGATAGATGCATCAAGTGATTCTAGGTAGCTAGGCCTAACTGATCCCTTAGGATCGGACGAAATCTCGAGGGTATTCCCGAGGCAAGTCGAAAGTCTAACTACCCTCCTTACACAATCACTAGCTAACCAATCCATGACTAGAATCAACCCATAGCCCATGAAACCAAAAACACAAGCATTTCACTTAGACTCAATACTTAATATAGCTATTCTCAAATTCTTGCAAACCAAAGATAAATGAGCCGAACCACCAATTGGATTTGAGACAATAATGGGATCCTCTACTGTACAAGCTCTAGGGTGCAGAGACTCAACTATGGAAGCAGATATAAACGAATGTGAAGCGCTAAAATCAAAAAGAGTACTAACAGGATGATCAAAAAGAAAAATTAAACTTTACTATCTTTCTCTCAAGTACG
>JASFAX010007077.1:0-28078 GCA_030737875.1 Allium sativum | reverse complement strand
CTAACTCGACAAATTCTAGAAAAATATTTTCTAGCTTCTTACTGACGATACGTTCCTAACAAAACTAGTTTCGTCGAATTCTGAGACCGTTTGAAAAATGGCCTTTTTCCAGTCGATTAAAATCAACTAAAACTGGTCAAACGCGTTTTCCTTTGCCACGCTCACATATTGAATCGGAAAATTATGAAAATTGGAATCTAGCAATAATTTGACACCACGGATCTAACAAAAGTGGTTTCGTCGAAATCCGAGGTTGTTTGCAAAATTTCCATTTTAAGGGCCTGAATTCCATAGCGACCATTCAGAATTTTCAACTGGACATATCTTTTGATCCCCGCTATGAAATTTCGATTTCCCAGATTCGTTGGAAAGATATTCTCAATTAGATTCAAATATTTTTGGTTTCACTAAAATCCGGTTTATTTTGCACCCGGTACATTCACTTGAATTTTGAAATCGAATTATCGAACTACCGCGCCATTTTCAATTCCTTTTGATTTATATAAATAATTATTTATATTCTAACGACGATCTATATAATATATACGTTCGAATTCTATTCAAAATAAATTTCTCGTCGTTATTATTTAAAATAATTCATTTTAAATAATCAAAATTCGCTAAAATTGTCAAAATTAATTTTTAAATTGGCCCAGATTTCCGGGTTATTACAAGAGACTTCTACTCACCTGGCTAGATATACTGTGGATGAGAAAGGGTGGCTTTGGCGAGATGGAAGGCAATGTGTCCCTAGAATTAGGGAATTGCTAAAGGCAATGCTTGATAAAGCTCATCATTCTCGGATAGACTGGAATGCTTACACCATGTGTTTCACGTTTCTCATTTGAGGAAATGTCTACATGATGCGGCAGAGATAGTAGAGCCGAGAGCACTTGAAGATGTGGAAGTTGAGAAGAAATCCCTTTACAACTCCGTCTTCCATTATCTTCATCATATTTGATTCGCAACGCTAACGCCCATACGGAGTGGTTTTCAGATAATGAATTTGATCCCGGTCTCTTCGTATTGACGACGGAAATGGTAAAAAAATTTGATAGTCGGTGATTTAACTATCAAAGGAAAACATGTGTACAAACAACGGTCGTATTTCCAAATAGAAATCCTACCAAGCAAATCATCAATCAAAACTGATCCCCTTTAGTTTAATTTTCCATTCAATTATTCATTTCCCTATCTCTGCTTCCATATATTCATAAATTCTTATTTCCTAAATTTAGAAAATATACGTTATAACTCATTGGAACATTTCCATATTTCCTATATTAGAAAACATTTTCGATTCTTCTTTGAAAAACATTTCCAAAACTCCTTCATTGGATTTAAATAGATGTTTTAAATAAAATATTGCTATGCCAACACGAACTATTTCACACATTAACTAAATTCACTTAACTAATATTCACTATCGAACTTTAACAATTCCTTAGTTAAAAATGAAGTCAATCAAGTTGGGGTATAAGTACCTCTCAGACCTTAACTGAACAACATTTCTAACCTCAAAATAGACAAAGTTCACCTTTTAAATCTTAAACAACTTCCTTACATAACTCTCGGATTTTATTTATGATCCACTTCCTTTTTCAAAAAATCATTGATTATGGCAATAGTGTTATAATCCCATACTTCCGATATATATATATATAATAACTTAAATATAACTTTTATTTATTTAATTTGGATAAATAAAAAACAACTAATTTATTAATAAATAAACCTTGATTTAAAACCCGGAAAGTAAATAGTACTTTCCTACATTCGATATAGTCGAATTTCAATGTATAATTCTCTCTCGAATAATCTCTATTTGATAACTATCTTTCGAATAAACTATATTCGATTATCTCTCTTTCGAATAAACTATATTCTACAACTCTTTTCAAATAAACTATATTCGACAACTCTTTTTGAATAAAATATATTCAACAACTCTTTTCGAATAAACTATATTCGATAACTCTTTTCGAATAAAGTATATTGGACTAACTCTAATTCAATTAATTCTAATCGATTAACTCCAATTCGATTTACTCTAATCGATTAACTAATATTCGATTAACTCTATTCGAATAACTAAAATTCGATTAGCTCTCTTTGCCTAACTCTAATTCATTAACTCTAATTCCTATCTTATTCAAAATCCCATTTGAATTCCTATTTCAAAACCCAATTTTCCTTTATAAATGTTTTAATTTATAAAATATTCATTTTAATCCATTATTCATATTGAATATGAAAATATTCCTTTTATATAAACCATTATTCGTATTGAATATGAAAATATTCATTTTAATCCATTATTCGTATTTTAATTCTATTTATACTTCTTATTTTTATATTTATTTCTACAAATCCTCCTTTTAACTTCTAATAGTTAAAATCTCATTTAAATTCCCTTTTATAAATGTTGAATTCAAATTCTATTAACCTATCGGTGTTAAAATAGATTTCTACTTCTTTATATAAATTCAGATTTATATATTCAAATTATCCAATGATAAATACTTTTCTTAATTTATAAACATCGTTTATAAATTAACCTTCTCAATTTTATCTGTTAAAAACAGATTTCCATTTAATATTTATTTCCCACTTATTTTCCTTTATAAAGTCCTATTCCTTTTATACAATGCTCCCTTTTATAACTCCTATTTATTTTATGAATAAATATCCCCTTTATTATTCTATTTATAAATGATTCCAAATATTTCCTCTCCAATTCTATTTGTTTTACAAATATTTCCTTTTCAATTCTACTTGCTTTACAAATATTTCCTTTTCAATTCTATTTGCTTTACAAATATTTCCTTTTCAATTCTATTTGCTTTGCAAATATTTCCTTTTCAATTCTATTTGTTTTACAAATATTTTTATTTATAAAATCCATTGATTTTATAAAATCCTTAAATTCAATATCCACTTTGAAATTCCTTTTTCATAAAATCAATTGATTTTATATAAATGTGTTTCATTTCCAACATACACTTTGAAAATTTTGTTTTTACATTTCAGTATTCCCTATGGTATTTAACATACCATATAACAATGATCAATATCATCCAAACACCCATAATCTGCAACATATCATATACCACAATATATGAAAGCAGTAAAATAAATGTTGAGGAATCCATTTGGATCCCTCTGACCTGTTTCCCTGCACCCACAGATGTTACATAATATAATTCACATCAATTTCATTTCAACATGAAATATTCTGATCAAAAGAATCAATATTTTATTAACGATATATATAGCTACATTGGTATTTTTAACTAATCAATTAGCAGTTCAACCAACCAATCAACACACAACAATCAACCAATATTTATCAGTTCTAAAAATATGTTATGAAAATATAAACTGAGTAGAGTTAGTGAGATTAACTCACCTTGGTAATTTATCATTAAGTAACGATAAATTAACGTTGATTTAAATTGGACAATTTATTTTGCTATAAATTGTAATGGGCTTCAATTCACTCCCAGTCGGCTTCATTGTGAAGCTCTCGTCGATAAGATCCCAGAGGATTTTGTTTCTTCCAATTCTGATACCGTACGGGTAAGTTACAAGCGTTAGAAGTATATACATTATTTTTAAATAAATAAACTTGAATTTCAATAATAATAAGTATTTTGGGATCCACCTTTTCATAAGGCCCATCAGTCACCCCTTATAGCCCAGTACCCGCACCGCACCCTTCTTCCCCGATGGAAAACGCCTATAGCTCGTTGAACCCAAACCGCACACATTTACCAAACTTTGGAGCTCAACTGCTCCCTCCGCAATCCATTAAAATTCGAACTAAAATATCCAAATGGATCCTCCTTCAAAACCGCACCCCTCCATACCATTTTCATCCAGCTCGCGCCTCACTCCACCATTGCGTCGAACACGGAAACCCACGCACTCTAGCACAGTACCGAACTCTTTCATCACCGAATCCCCAAATTTTCACAAGCAAGTCATATTCCCAACCATAAACACAATCGTGAACTCCATTCTTTGAATCTTTGCCCAATTCGCTCACGATAACGAACCCTAACTTGCGCTGGTAAACTTCGACAACCCAAAACGTTAATCGCCCTCGACCAAACAGGTACCGGATCAAAGCTCTTGCGATGTTGAATCCAAATATACATCTCTCTCGATTTATAGGATTTTATTTGATTTGTATTCGATTTTAGAAAGTGGCAAAAAAGGGGTTTCATTTTCCCTTGAACTCGACGATCGAAATTTTGACCAGAAAAAATGAGATTGGGGTTAGAAGGGAGTGAGGATATTTATAGGTAGATTATATAATATTTTATTTGATTTTTATATTTCATTTTAAGCAGTGTTGTTTGTATATGTCTTCTAAAAATTCCTATGATCACACGTGATATCCAAAAATCACGAAAACGGACAAACAACTAGAGTTCGACATTACGGACCCAACGAAACTGGTTTCGTCGAATTCCGACATCATTTTCTCATACAGCGTATTTTTAAAGTCAAATTATCGACTGTTTTTCACATTAAAAATCCGTATGGCCACACACTGACTTCAAAAATCACGGAAATTGAAATCTAATAATAATTTGATATTACAGATCCAACAAAATTAGTTTTGTCAAAAACGGAGGTCGTTTGCCAAACTAGCTATTTTTAAAGCTCTAAATAACCCATTTAAATATATAAATATATTTAAAAATAATTAAACTAAATATTATCATATATATTCACGTAGAATATCACTCAACTCCATATTAGGATTTATAGCTCAATATTCCAAATCCAGCGTTACATCGATACTCGATTTATATTTAAAATTCCATTTAAAATATAAATAAATCGATATAAATTACACAGGAATTCCATAGTGACTTTTCTAAAATTTGATTTGGACATAAATTGAAATCTACACAATGAAATTCCGATTTTTCTCTTCCACTAGAAAAATATACTTCACCAACTCCGAACGTTTCTTGTTTCACAGAAATTCGATTTAAAACGGATTCTGTATATTCATTTAAAGTTCGAATCAACAAATAGCGAACTGCCGCACCATTTCGAGCTCGATTATATTTAAAATATAATTATACGTTCAACTGTCGTTTATATAATATATTCGTTAATATAATTCAACTCCAAACTGAATTATATATTATAAATTGTCAAATTCACAAAATATTGTCAATTCACTATTTCCGACTATTTCGAAATTAAATATATTATTCTATTATTTATATTAATTAAATATTCAATATAATTTAATTAAACCACTATTTGAATCACTATATCACTTATTTAAATAATTGAATTAATTAATTATTATCCGTAAAAATACGGGACATCACAGTAAGCCTCATCTCCAAGTTCAACCCACCCAAACACATTCACTCAATTTTTCGTCACCATACACTAGTATTTATTCGTAAAAATCGGAACTCCAATCCTGTGTAGTTAAAGCCCGCTAAAGCTCTGCAAAAACCACGCTATATCACATAGCGTCCTTCAACCGCTACACTATTTCTATTTAACGTTGATGAACAGTAAATCCGATTTTAGCCTCGCTATTTCCCCTTACAGCTTTAATGCTTTATAACTCCCTCTTTAGCAATATTAATATTGGAAGGTTGATTTTACTAGTTCTCTTTAAAATGAATCTATAGATTTAGTCTAAAAAGATGATTTTAACACATAAATGTCTAATATATGTTTGAAATCTATTATGATAATCAATTCTAATGTGTGTAACCATGAACTTCTTTGATTTTATTACATAAGATTAATATATATCAGTTTCTTCTTCAAAAATGATGTGAAAATGATAGTTAATTAATTTTTACATACTTATTTTTATATCTAATATACCTTTTTTCACCCCCGCTGAGATGACCCGAACCTCCCCATGAAGGAAAGCCCAGATTGAGTTGAGAACAAGACTAATCGGAACAAATAGAAGAACATTTCATTGCTTATTACAACTATTTCATCAGAATTCAAGAATGTACGAAGTATGAATAAATATTACACATTTACTAAATATCAGAGATTTACAAGTTACAATGTAGCGGAAAATAATACAAAACACAACTGAAAAGAATATACGGATACAGAGCTTTCCGAATATCATTCCAGCTATAAACCAGGATCCTGTGAATATAAATCTGCAAAACCAAAACTACAAGTTGCCCATGTGCAAAATGTGGGCACCCAGAGTTTAGGTTGAAACAATAAACATCAGGTCAGTCATGTGACCGGTGTGAAAATTAAAACAGTTATTAATCTTTATTTTAAAGTTCGGTAAATCAAGGGACCACGCCGTATAACACCGAACGGGTTTCCTCCTAAGAATACCAGTGCATAAAACAAACAGCGCAATGCTAAATAAAGAACAATGAAGCTATTATAAGACTCAGGTCCCATCACACAATGCAACGCAAGTTGGAGGATAGAGTTTTAAATTATAATAGCCAAATATGCTTGGTACGTGAAATTTCATCATTTATTATTACTATAAGTGTATAGTGTCAAAACAATTTCAAATACACATATATCAATCATAGACGACATGAGTGCCCCATCCCACTATGTAACCATACTAGGTTCTATAATCAAAACCGCAAAATGTCTTATTGGAAGTCGGATTTCCATCTGTGAACCAAGGCATAGGGATCATCCTGTGCTAATTCGAGACTCTCTAGCCTGAGCCACAAGGACAACCGCAAGTGCACCTTGGATCGTCAAGCCTGGTCCACCCGAAGTGCAAAGGGTGAATTAAAATGCCTGAACATGCGTTTCCTGCTATATGGGGGGTAAGTCAGGTCTGTATAAAGAGTATATCAACCATTGGCCCCGCCGTACCGATATAACCGAGGCGCCTCGCTATCAATCATCCACATAAGTAAAACGCCTGGCGTGCAAAACCCAGACACCACTCCTAGATAAAAGGAAACGCATGCCCTCCCTGATGTCCTCTCCCATTTCTGGTTCACACCGGGGTGTAAGGCTCGTGAATTAATGCTACACCAAGCTATGCTATATTAAAGCCGTGCTTTGATCATCAACCACAAGACTCTTCTTCTCAATAGAAGCCTTGATCATTTGCATCTCAGCATGCCACATAGGAAATTCACGCGATGCAACCGATGTCTATTAATCACACATAATGAAATCTGATGCCAGACACACATTCATTTACAAGTTCGTTCTAGGTCTGAACGAAACCGGAGGCACCTTATTCCTCGTCCCATATTTCCAATACAGGAGAGAGGCCCTCGCATATCCGGTCGATCTCCAAGTACGTCTGGACGATCACCGCTTATTACGTTGTCTTGGGTGTACATCCCAATCAAGACATTAGTAATCATCCAAACGATGTGAAGACCTCCGATATTCAACCACGATCTTCATCGTCGACTCATCGCCGATTCAGTTATTCAGAATGGGATCAACCCGTTCTTTCTGAATAACTCGCATATATAATAAACAAGTATTATAAAAACACAACATACGCCTCATTCCAATTTAGAATTTTCTTTTATTTAAATATTCATATCCTTTGGGAAAGGTTCCCCGAAATTTTATCAAAGATAATTTCTTTAAAATTTATTCTTTAATCTTCCTTTGGATATCAATTCGAACCAAATTATGGTTTATACAAACTAGTCGAGATAAGCGAATCTTACTGAAGTAATCATTTGTTTTAATTTCCCAGTCCTAGCCTATTCATCCCATGAAGTAAAACTGGTAATACTTCATATCTAACACCACAGTGTTATCGGTAAATTCAATTACCATTTCACGATCAAATCTAATTAAATATTTAACTATCGTCGGGAGTAAAACTGGTGTTACTCCATTCTCGATCATTTCTCGAATTTGATAAATTTAGTTATCAGATTCACCTTTCAATCTATTTAAAGATTCATTAAAACTCTATTTTAGTTTTAATTTCCAAAAATCAATACTTAATGATTATTGAAAGTTAAGAAATAAATCTTATCTTTAACTGGGTTAAAGAACTAATATCATTTAAAACACAGCTCACGATAAACCCAAAATCACATTCCATTAACAATGGAATCTTCACGGAAAACGGATCAATATATATAATCGATAAGAACTTCCATATCCAACCGATACTATAAATGGAATAACGGCAAAGCCTCTTAAATTCCATATATAGCAACAGTCTTCCTCCACAGAAGTCCAATTCGTTTTACCAAATCGAATTCCATTCCATTCCAGTTTATTTTTTAAAATTGGAAAACTTCACTTTGGAAAATTTCCTTTAAATCTTAACAAAAGATTTATAAATTCCAAATCACATTTCACTGTAAATCGGGTTAAAGAACGAGCATCGTTAAAAACACAGTTCACAATAAACCCAATTCACATTCCAATTTATTCCACTTATTAAATATAATTGGAAACTCTAACAATCTTAATTAAAAGATTTATTCTCTTCACATGGGGTTCAAGAACAGTGTTGTTGAAGACACCGTTCATGACAAACCCAAAATCCCATTTGATATTAAATACAAGGCTCTGAATAGAACATATAACGACTTATATTCAGTATCAAATACTACAACCAACAAATATCGTATTGGAAATAACAATATAAATATATCTTTCAAATTTCCATAACAATATCTGTATAATCACGAAATCCAACATCAAAATATTCCAAAGACAATTTCAATTCAAACCCATTCCAATTTATATATTGGAAATCCTGGTTATTTTTAAAACCATTTCAAATCCAATTTAATTATTTAAAAATATTGGATTATAGTTCTAGCTCATAACTAGTTCATCTTGATAAATATCTATTTTTATCTTTTCAAATATGGAATTTTTCATCCCAAATCTTTCCAAATCATTTCTTATGATTTTTCACTAATTATTGATATTTTTAATGATTTTATTAAGGCCCGTACAGTCGATTTCCACAAACGGCCATCTACCTGCACTTACAACGACCTTTTCCAAATTTCATTTGTGCATAATTCCAAATCCAACCATTAGATTTTAAATCATTAATATTCTTTAGAAAGCACTTTTCGATACAAATCTGAGGTTTCGGTTTTAGGAGAATCCGATGGTTGGATCTCCCGTAATGTCCATTCGAAGTCAATGGTCAAAATTCGCTAACTGCCGCAGCACGACGTGTTCTATTCAGGCCATTATATTATATATATAATATGTATAATATATATTTTGTCGATTTCCATTTAAAACGTATTTTATATATCGTTTTAAATTTGTTTTCAAAACGATCTCAACATCATATTCAATTTCAAATCAAAATTGAATATTTTATGTCATTAGTATATAAATGATATTATTTTTAAAATATTAGATTTTGAAATCAATTCCTTTTCTATATTCATTATAAAAATGAATAAAATCGATACAAACATCGTTCATGTCAAAATGGCTTTAAATTAATCAACCGGCTTTATATATTTAAATATATTCGTGTCCATCCCAAATTGGAAATCAAAATCATATTTTGATTCTTTTCTGAATATTATTTCAAAATATTCCTTATTTTATTTTATTCAACACGTGAATATTATTTTAAAATATTCTTTATTTTCCACATTGGAATGAGGCCCAATCAAATACCATATAATGTTAATTATATGGATTCCATACAACACATGTATATACTTGCAACGATAAACAATCAACCATCATCGAAAGTGCATTACACAACTGTATAGGCATTAAAAATAAATAAGTAACGCTCATCACAACGTGTCAACCAATTGATTGACATACCAATAATTTTTGGGATCAGTGTATGTCAAATATCATCCCAATACCCGTGTGGGGTTTTCAAACAACAAATACTGGTTATTATTTGTGCAGTTGGGCGATGTGTAAAATTTATCGTCCCAATCAGTATTAGATTAATGAGTCTACACAAACAAATCGTCCGATTTGTTTATGAATATTTATTTCAATACATGATTATTTCACACAGTCCATGTATACAATAAAAATGATATTTTTATTGTTCAAATAATTTATTCATCAAACAATTCGTCCATGGTCTGTGGACGTTCGGGAGCAGTTCATATATGCAGTTACAAAATAAATAACTCCACAGAAATAATTTTAGTGAGAAGTTCTCACCTTTGGTTTCCACTTCGTCATTCTTTAGCAAACGATTTGGATTCCATTCTGCTTCCATTCAGTCCCATTGCAATCTGTTTCACAAGATTTTTTATTAAAATTCCCATTTTTAACATCGCTATGTATAATTGGAAAAATCACATTTTTATTCCAATGTTATATATATAAAAATCACATCTTCATTCTAATGTCATGAATAAAAAAATCACATTCTTATTTCGTTATTTTTTTAATAAAAATCTTATTTTTGTATTGCTACTACTTATATAAAAATCGTAGTTTTTTTAAATTGCTACTTCATATATAAAAAACAAATTTTTATCTTCATTACTTCGTTATAAAAATCAAATTTTTATACCGCTCTCTTTATAATAAAGATTATATTTTTAACTTGCTATATTTTCTATATTTTTGAAACAAAGTTGTATATTTTTCTCTAAAAACAATGCTATACACAAATTTAAAAACAATGCTATAATTATATTAAAAAATAATTTTAAATAATGCAAAATTTATATCAAAAACTGGTTTTAAACAATGCGAAATTTATATTAAAAACCGATTTTAAACAATGTTGTATATATATAAAAAAAATTGATTTTTCATTGTTGTATATACGTAAAAAATGATTTTTCTTCCACAGTGTATTTATAAAAAAAAACTGACCTTTCTTTGTTAAATCTGGTTCCAGGTTACAAAAAATAATTCGCGTCGCCATCCTAGGGTTTCTCCTAGTTCTTCCACTGCCGCGCCAGACGTTGATCAACATGTGCCACGCCGTAGGGCTTTACACGAGCTTCCTAATGGCACCCTTCACCATCAGTTCGATCGAGCCAAGGAGGAGCAGCCTGACATCGAACGGAGTGGTTTTGGGAGACAAATTTTCTCACCTCGAGCAATGGCAAATCCTCAAACTCACACAAGATTGAAGACTAGGGAGAGCTTCCGATTTTTGTTCATTGAGTTCTTGGAATTAACAAACAGATTAAGTGAAAATCGAATGAAAAATATTGTACAATATCCGTCGTTCAACTGCTGTCTGGCGGCTCTATTTCTTTCTGATTGGAGAATGAGAAATTAGGGTTCAAAAATTATATACATACATATATATATATATATATTATTGTTTGATTCGTAAAATATCTTGTTTAATGCCACCAACTCCAAATCAAACCCAATGACTGTTGGCCATAGCTAATTACCCCTATTCCGAACACAATGGGATAAGTCCCATGAGCCGATTCGAATGTTTCGATTAGTTTTTATTAAAATTAATATATAAATTAATATAATGTTCAAAACTGATTTCAACGTACATCATAATTTACCGAGGCCACATACTGACTCCAAAAATTCCAGAAAAATAAATCTAGCTATGTTTGGACGTTACGGTCCTAACAAAATTAATTTCATCGAATTTGGAGACCGTTTGAAAAATGGAAATTTTCTAGTCGATCCATATTGATTGAAACTGTCATAACACGTTTTCCTTTGCCACGCTCACATATTGATTTCAAAAATTATGAAAATTGGAATCTAGTAATAATTTGATATTTCGGATCTAATAAAATTAGTTTCGTCGAAAACGGAGGTCATTTGCAAAATGGCTATTTTTAAGGGTTATATTTCCATAGCGATTTTTCTGAATTTTCAACTGGACGTAACTTTTTATTCCCGCTATGAAATCTGGATTTTTCAGATTCCTTAGAAAGATATTTTCAATTAGATTCAAATATTTCTGGTTTGACTAAAATTCGGTTTATTTTGAATCCTGTACATTCATTTGAAATTTGAAATTGAATTTTCAAACTACCGCACCATTTCCTATTCCTTTTATAATTAAATTAAATATTTATATTCTAATGTCGATTCAAGTAAATATTTACGTTCTAATTCTATTCAGAATAATTTTCTTGTCGTTATTACTTAAATAAATCATTTTAAATATTCAAAATTCATTAAAATTGCCAAAATAATTTTTTTAAATTGGTTCTGGTTTTTCGGGTTGTTACAATCTCCCCCACTTAAAATATTTTTGTCCACAAAAAGGAATGGAGTTTAAAGTTGTTTTACAAACCAAATCAACTTTCAGTTTGGCTTTCATTCTTCAAATTTTCAATTTATAAGAATTTTCAAATTTTTCAAAAATTTGGCTACCACCCTACATTTTCGAAAAATTTTGCCATAACCTCCTTTGTACGGGGAGCACTAGGAAAATCACCAAACTGCCACACAGGCCCTCTCATCCCAAAAAGAAAAAGAAAAAGCCAAGCAGCTAGCCAATCGGCTCATAAAATCATCCAAACCCAATAAATTAGTAAACATGTACCTATTTGTCGGGCATACAATTTTATTCCTTTTTCTCTAGCCTCCTTGCTATGACCTGTTCAATGTATATACATGTGTATGCATGCCATCTCAAACAATTTTCCAGTCAGTTCAATATTTTAATACAATTTGGCTAAATGGTTCAAAATTTAATTAATCAACCAATAATCAAACAACACAACCAACAATCAATTAGTTGATTATCGTTTCAAATTCATAGTTTCTATATATATAAAAATTCATTTTTTATGCCAAATCACAGCAATAGACCTTATCTAGTTTTGGTTCTCACACCAGTCTAATGGAAATATATAGATGTCCCACTTTCGAAGTTCGAACATGAATACTAATGATGGTGCGTCACTTATCAGAACTATGCTCGGACGACTAGAGTTTGATTCCATATCCATCCCGTATATTCGAGGCTTCATATACACGTGGATCGGACGTATATTAAAATCTCTATATACCCGACAATCCAAATCAATTTAAAATAAATTATTCAAATACGTATAATCAGAATTTAATTTTGAAAACAAAATTCATTTTCATTTTTATTTTAAAAATAACACTCTTCTGACTCATTCTAGGATACTGCCGATCCCATCTCTAACGACTCATTCCCATTGGATATTATTAATCCAATCTCTGATGAAATCTTTCATTCGGTTCTAATGTGTCTTGTTCTCGAGCTCTGTATACCAAAGCTCTGGTACCAAATGAGACGCCTCGAACTTCCCCGCAAAGGAAAGCCCGGATTGAGTTGAGAACAAGACAAATCGGAACACAAACAGAAGAACATTTCATTGCTTATTACAACAATTTCATTAAAAATCAAGAATATACAGAATATGAATAAATATTATACATTTACTAAATATAAGAGATTTACAAGTTACAATGCAACAGAAAATAATACAAAACACAACTGAAAAGACTATACGGATACAGAGCTTCCTGAATATCATTCCAGCTGTAAACCAAGATCCTGTGAATATAAATCTACAAAACCCAAAACTACAAACTGCCCATGTGGAAATAGGGGCATCCAGAGTTTAGGTTAAAACAATAAACTCCAGGTCCGTGATGTGACTAGTGTGAGAACTAAAACAGTTATTACTCTTTATTTTAAAGTTCGGTAAATTAAGGGACCAAGCCGTATAATACGGAACGGGTTTCCTCCCCAGAATACCAGTGCATAAAACAAACAAAGCAATGCTAAATAAAGAACAATAAAGCTATTATAAGACTTAGGTCCCATCACACAATGCAACGCAAGCCGGAGGATAGAGTTTTACCTTATAATAGCCAAATATGCTTGGTACGTGAAATTTCATCTTTTATTATTACTATAAGTGTATAGTGTCAAAACAATTTCAAATATAAATGTACTAGATGTTAACCTGTGCTTCGCACATGGGAAGTGTTTTATGTCGTGGTGTAAGTTTGAAGGGTTGAAGGGTAGGCAGTAATAAGTGAGTACAAATTCTTTTATTTGTGATAATAATATTTGTTTGTAAAAGATGTTAAATGGAAGGATGAAGTAGTAATGGTGTAGCTTCGTTAGTAGTAGGCGGGGTACGTTAACGGTTTATTTAGGTAATGTTTGCGGTGTAAATTTGCTATGTTACAAATGTGATGTCGTATGACGTGTTTGTTGTGTGATCGTGGTAAACCATGCTAAACAATTGTAAAATTGACTGTATTAAAAATTGAATTGGTCGAGTTTGTCGTGGCGGGTGTGTCATACCACAGTCAAATAAGTAGTTTGAAAAAGAAAAGAGAAACACGCATTCTCGATCGCCTAATGTGTTTTGCTAAAATTCGTTTTACAAATGGCCCACTAAAATACTCCATTACAGTTTTGTAGGAAACAAACATATAAACGGGGGTGAGGATTACATAGAGAAGGATTGAAATATGGTTGACATTAGGGATGTTACGGTTGGACCGTTGAACCAAGAAACTGTATTAACTGTTTATACGGTTATCGTCTGCTACGATGACGATAACGGTTGTGGATTTTGATAACCACGGTAAACCGTACTAATCGCAGTCGAATTTTTTTGCAGTATTGCAGTAAAAAAAATATGTTTTTAATAACTTAAGTTGATAAATAACATATGTATGAATTATTTGCATTTTTATTTATAGACAACATGCATATAGATGTTTTATTTCGTGGATAAACAAACTTATTTTTAAGAAAAATAAGAACTGAATTATTTATGGATAACAATGTAAATTTACAGTAGTGGTTGTGGTAACGATTAGACGGTTACGAGAATAGTTGTAAAATTTGCTAATCGTCAATAACGGTTGTGGTTACGGTTAGAGGTAGAATTAATTGTAGCTGTAACCGTGATACCCCTAGTTGACATATTGTTCATTCGTTTACGTATGCATGTCCAATGTTAATGAGCTTTTCTATTTTTTCTGTGTGTGATTTGAATGCTAAATTAATATGAAACAGATCATATGTTCCAGCATTTAGCGATATAAAAAGCCATGTCAGTAAGCAGTACGTGTGCTGTTATGAGACCGTATTTCAAAACCTTATTTTTAATAATAGAAGTAGCACGTGTAGTTGAAGGAAATAGAAAGAGTATATAGTTGTTGAAACTTGATAGTAAATTGGAGTTATGTATAACGTGAGGAAAAAGCCATCTCCAGTCTAATTTATGCTATGTAAATTATGTGATGTAAACAGTGGACAACGTAATATGCATGATAGTAAGGAAACGAAGTAAACATAAACAGATTTTACTACACGGAACTGAAAATACATATATATACACGCATGCGTTGATACAACAAACTGTTAAATATAAAGGAATGAAATGCAAAACAATAAACACAAAGAACACACAAGGAAAAAAAATAGTTGCATGCTGAGGATAAAGATTACGTCAAGTCTACTTCACATCTCAGTCCTTCTCCTCCTTCCGGTCTTAGATGCAATAGTTCGGGAAGAAGCACATGCATTTTCATCTGGTCCGTTTATGGAAATTCCCTTTGTGTTTGTAATCCTTCTTGCTATTTTGCTGCATTTGGTTTTTATCTTTTTTCCTTGTTAAGTTTCATCATCAAGGACAATATTTTTTCCCTTATTTACTGCAGATATCTTGTGATCACCACTGTTAGATGGAATTTGTGTACCAGTACTTTCTTCTTTGATATGGGCAGGCTTAGCAGAGCACAAGTTGTTTGCCAGTATAATTTTTGAAGCAGTGAAGTTGCCTTTTCTGTTGGAGATGTCATATTCTGTTATATTGATATCGATCACTGTTCGTAGTCCACTCAAAGCATTGAAAATGGCATCAATCTGGATTTGCCCATTAGTCTCATTCATTAGTCCAACCATGTAATCAGCAGAGTGTTTTATCAAATTCTCGGCTTGTTTGTCAAAAGCAACAACAGTATTAGCTGTGTTGTCGAAAACATCCAATGGAAAACGAAATCGAAGCGCAGGAGTGGGAACTGTTTTCGAACATTTTGGAAAGAAAAAGTGCGCTTCATCTTCTTGAACAGTTTTTTTGCAGTCAGGGCAGGCTAGATAAAACCATTTAGACGAAGAATTTACATTCATAATTGTTGCGGTGAAAGAGTATCGTGTTCCCTGCATAAAAAAATGGTAATATGGACATGTGTAAGAATTGAGAAGGTAGTAATAGCCTGTAAGGTACCGCAGATGATGAGTTTCTGATAGCCACTAGAACTACGGATAAAGGTTTAAGGGGTGTAGTTGATGCAAATGATGAAGGGTCACCAAGCTGAAGCACAAAACTCTGTTGTAAGCCGCCATTTTCAGTCCCAAATTACAGGAGAAAACGTTAAATTTAAGTTTTAAACATTGTATGATGATAGATTAACATGTAAGAGAAGCACAATGTGAGAAGTTGGTTGCTTCGAGGTTCATCAACATTCAAGTAAAACTTAGTTGCATTAGTTGAGTTAAAATAGAACTCACCTAGGAAAAGTTAAGATGAATTACAAATGATAGGGTTAAAAATAAAATGGAGAGAGCCGATTACTAAACCTTTATATAGTTGGATCACCGAGGTCAACGTAACCACTACTGTAACTGGTTGATCCTTTAGTTCCGTTATGGATTCATCAATTAGATTGGTTTTGTCAGACCATAGTGTTGCAATAATCAATTTTCCTTCACCAACAAAGCTATAATAATAACCGTTAGATATATTAAAGAGGAAAAGCAGTTAGGAATAAAGTGTAGTTATTCACCCTCCACTAAGTATTTGTAAATCTCTTTTGACTGTACAGAAACCTTTACTTGTAGTCAATGGAGTGATGCTGGAGATACCTCTAAGAATACCAGATATATCTGTGGTTTGACAAAATTAAAGAAGGACAATTAAAATGTAGTAAAATTGCTAAAAGTTGCCTGTAATATGTAGTTATGATACGTGTACAAACAGAACATACCAGTTAGCAGTTCCGTCTTTCGAACTCTGGATGCAAGAATGTCTTCGTTGACGATTGAGAATTTATATCGTGGAATTGCAGGATCTGGTTGATTGATTTTCGCAACAATAGTTTTGTAACATATGAAAATTGTCAACTCATTATCCACTGCTCTGTAGTTATCACTTGATCTGATGACATTGAAAGTTTCAGTTTCATACACCTCATATTCCTTGAAGACAGGTTCATATTTCTGCATCTACTGTTTTGGCACTAAAGCCAACTTTTTATTGCCCCACGTACATAATAACAAATGATAAAAACCAAATGAGTAATGGGTGGAAAAAATGTTGGAGAAGAATAGAAATAACTACAAACCATAGCGTCCAAAAGCTATAAATTTGGGCAGTATGCTTCGTTGCTTTCATGTTTGACAGAGTGCCATATACGGCCAACTCGTACTTTGATGCGTACCCAATTTGTACCGAATGTCAATTGAGACAGTGATTGATAAACCTCATCCATTAGTGTGTGATACAGTGGATAATTTGGAGTTTAGCAGGGAGAAGAATAAGGTAATGGGAATTAGTAAAGTTGGTGAGATGCCCATGTATTTATATCTTTGTTCACCTGTGCAGTTTCGAAAATAACCGCAGGAATAAGTTAAAAAAACTGAAATGTTAAAACAGAAATATGGGTGGAAAGGAGAAAGGGAGGCAACAGTTTTATAACTGCAGTATGAAGTTGTTTCGAAGTAGTTCAATTTAAAAGCAGTGATGGATAAGTTTAGGATGACAACCAATTGGTGATGGACACTTGTTGACAGTTGTTAGGAAATGGAGGGAACAGTTTCTATGAGTAGTAGGACAAATTTGGCTATATGTACACGTAGGGATAATGAAAAGGACAAATACTTGAGTGGGTAAAAATACATGTAAGGAGGGAAAAAATAATATGGCATAAATATTGTGCTTTAAAAAAAAATGAAAAAAAAGAAGAAGAAGAAGAAAAAAAGGGTAGGGATGGCAAACTATATATAGAAGTGAGTTAAACAAAACGACAGCATGTAGGGATTAGGTAAGCATACAAATATAGTGGACACATAATATTATATGCAAGATTGACAATAAAGAGGTGACATAAAAAAAATGAAAATCCAAACATAATAAATAATGTGAGATACTTCTAACTTTGCAGATTTATAGTATAGGGGTGAGGCCACCAAAATTTATGTCAAAGATGTAGACGAATGAACTGATAAAGTAGAGCTGTTACGGTTGGACCGTTCAACCGTCAAACCGCATTAACTGTTTATACGGTTATCGTCTGCTATGGTAACGGTGAAGGTAACAGTTGTGAATTATGGTAAACATGGTAAACTGTACCAACCGCACTTGAATTTTTTTGTAGTATTTAATTAAAAATAATACGTTTTTAATAACTTAAGCTGATAAATAACATATGTATGAATTATTTGCGTTTTTATTTATAGACAACATGCACATAGATGGTTTGTTTCATAGATAAACAAACATATGTTTTAGAAAATATAAGAACTTGAATTATTTATGGATAACAATGAAAATTTACGGTAGTGGTTTTGGTAACGGTCAGACGGTTATGGTAACGGTTGTAAAATTTGATAACGGTCAATAACGGTTATGGTTAGAGGTAAAATTCATGGTTTTCATAATAGTAACACCCATATGACAAAGTGAGAAACAGAAGTGAACCATAGTGGTACAAAATATGTTGCGTAATTTAGAAATAGATAAATGAATTTAAAAAAAAGAAAGTCAACAATATTGTATATGATATCAATAAACGTGAATACATGCAGACGGAAAACATTTTAATTGAATTTGTAACCAAAAACTTGTATTAAAATTAGTGGTGGGCAAAAACCGCATCGTAATGTGAAAATCGAGCAGACCGGACAGAATAACGATGTGGAAACCCGCACCAGGTTCTGTCAGTAACGCAAGTTGCCCAAACCGAACTGACTCGCAATGATACGATTCGGTTGGGGTTTGAAATGTTATCAAACAATATTAAACCGAACCGAACTACATAGTTACTTCGCTAATGTTACGATTAAAAATGTACAAACTCCTATTTAAGTTTTTATTTTAATGATATATATTATGTTTTCAGCGTATGTTGTAGTTATATCAATTCAGGAAAAAACTATGTGTTTTAACATTTGGTTGACACAATGTTATACAACCATAAATTGATTGTTGATGGAAGTATTTCTCTAGTTCCGTGTTTAATACGTGTTCAAACCAAACTGAAAAAAGCAGACCGTATTACGTTGAAACCGAACCGTTTGAACGTTTAGTATAACGGTTTGTATGTTTGAAATACTGCTTGATGCAGTGCGAAAGCGGTTTGAGGTCCAAACCGCACCGAAACAAACCGTGCCCACCGTATTATGTATACCAAAACGAAAAATCACAGGAGAACAAATAATTTGATTCACTCTTTTTAAAAGACAATATCATTAGAAATTTATATGTGTGTTTGAAGTAGAATTATATATTTCATTCGAATCATTAATCCTAAAGCTTACAGCATGTAAAAGTAAACATATATTTGTAAGATTCAGATGCAAAAAATAGAAGTCATGCATTGTTATAGTCAGATATGTAGTCATGCCTTCATTCACGGTTAAGTGCATGTAAGTTAAAAATGTTTTAATATTTTAAACCTGGAATACATATTGATAATCCACTCGTCATCTCAGATGAATGAATGTTGGCATATGTATATAAAAAAAATTGCATAATAAGTTTTAACATGTATAAACAGAACAATGTAAAGTGCCAGAAATGTAGAAGTACAAATATTTAAGACCGGAAAGCATATGTTTGTTTAGGAATTAAGGCTCTGTTACATCATAAGTATGAACAAATGTACCAATACACATAATAATAACAGATGATATATGTTTCAATATCCTAAATTTTATTTAAACTTTGTCACCAATCATGCTTTTCAAACTGCAACTGTCAGTTCCAACAAGAAACCAAATGATGATTGTAAAGCACCTCCTTGATTCATCAACGTTAATTATAACTGCAGGGAATATAATATAGATGTAAAAAGTGAATATAAATAATATTGTAATTTCACAGTAGAAGTAATGGAAAGTATTGCGACATGATAACAAATATTGTACACATGTTCATGATTGACCAACATATAAAATTAGCAATTTAGATGAAATAGGCTGGTAGAGTGCTCCAATAGAATTTATATGACCATAGTTTTCAATAAAACACCCATACTACTTGATAGAGATGTATTTTGAGATCAACAGAACAGAAGTATGTACAAATGGCTTAAATGCCTTAATGCTATGATATGATACAACTATACGTCGCAAACAATGAATAGTTGCATGTTACAGGCTTTGAACATGAAGGCATGAAAGATTAGTTTTTGTAAGAACAATTAATTGTTCAATTATAGGTATATCTAGGATAGGCTGAAAAAAGAAGCACATTTCAATTTATAAGGTAAGAAAACTGGAAACAGTGTTTAACCAAAGTTTTAGCATAATCTGATATGGTAAAATCTTTGGTGTGAAAGGAAAGGTCGTAAGAAGACATTCCCTACACATATATTTGATTCCTTAATTCTTGCAATTTTAGAACTTTAGTCCGTTGGGTGCTGAAAATTCATAGGCACGCAAATTGCTGAAATTTCTAAGATAGCAGTGTTTTATGTATTTTTAACATAAATTGTAAAATGCATAGGAGAGGTGAAGTTGAGAAATAAACGATTTGAAAAGTGGTTTAAACATATAAAATGTTATAAAAATGACATTTTCTTGTTTTCGTACTTTTAGTAAAATATAAAAGGTCTTCTTCTCATTTTCCCCGTTTTTAAAAAATGAGTAGCTTTTTGTAACACCTGTTCTCCCTGTGTCATTAGACATACTGAAAATGTAAGACACAAAAGTATGTCTCAAAACAAAAGCTACAACTTAGCACATGTTGATATTTTCAAGGTTCTTTTGTACAACCAAATTGAGGAAGCGTAATACCAGCAGCTGATATTGAAAAGGAGTATGAATAAGAAACAAATATACGGAAAATAGATAACAAAAATTATAGTATATATTTATTTTTAGCAGTTATCAAATAATTATAGGTATTTGGAAAATGATATTTCAAGTCGAGTATGGTTAAGTACAAATGAAGAGTATTGAAGAAAATGTGATTCATGCTTCTAAAAGGAGTACATGTAATCATATAAAAAATATTAAAGATTATCTCTTGGTTATAGTAATATATTTAATAAATATAATCCTTGTTAGAGGTCTGGCAGACTAACCATATCAATACTATTTATTTCTGTCAACCCTTTAAGTTTCAATGTTAGCATAGGAAAATATCTTCCAAATTAATCCATCTAAATTATGATTAAAATAATGGTATTTCAGTTAGCAGTACTTATTTGTTTGAGTTTTCCCACTTAACCAATAATGCTTTCGATCTGATTTATTCTTTCACTGCCGCGTTAAAATAGGCCAGTTTTCCAAGATTTTCTAGAATCAAGATGTAATACACAGGATTTTCGCAATAAAAAAAGGTACTGGAGTACTGGCAGATGTAATTAAAAGGTAACATTGTAAGCTAGTATAGTGTTTATTTATTTATTATAATAAAATTGGAACTGATAACTTGATTAAAAATGTGTATGCACAAGTGATGGCCATCCAAATTTCTTTGATAGGTTCATATGTTGCCAATTATTAAAACATCAGCACTCGTTGTGCGTAGTAATAAAATTTACAAAAATTCTTGACTTATGCTAAAAGTTTCTTGTCTAGTAGTTTTATATTAGTAGAGATTTGTGTTAAAATATTGGAAAACATACTATGCGCTCGTTGAATTGTAATCAAAGTCTGATTTAATGACATGATAAGCTCTGTGATCAATGCCAAAGTTTGCAGTAAAATTATATTACAGTTGACGATCATAAATTACGAAAATCAGGAGACAATGGTGTACAGTGTTAGCTACAGGTATTAAGTTGAACTTAATACCCAGTCTGCCTCCATTTATAGACAGTATCTTAAATCAGTATGTTGATCAGTTTATTATGATGAGGCTATGACCAGTATATTTATCCACGACTGCATGAGTGTGGTTGAAGTTATATCTATGGGTTTGCAATATACTGAGTATACATATGGATGGATATATTGCAAAAACTCTTTCTGTTAAACTCCTAAACTAATATTGGGATATTCGGATTAATATTCTAAAGGATGACATTTTCAACAGTTTAATATTTGGTAGAAGTTTGATGAAGAAAAAGATCAATAAATGGTATGAATCATATTAGATATATGTCATCATCTAAATTTAATCATTTCTTTATCGGTCTTGATATCCAAAGAAATTTTATAAATACCATAAGTTGATTAATTTTAAAAAGTAATACAATATGTTGCCCTATATTTTAACAATAAAATTTTAAGCAGACAATTTAGATACAGATGTAGGATAATAGGAAATAACGATGAATTGAACGTAATTATGTAACATGCAGTTGTTCAGTTGCCAATGTAAAGAAAGTGTCACCTTGAATGAATCTGGATGAACACCGCATTCAGTCATATCTTCAGTAATGCCAAGCAAAATGAGGTGCGATCAACTACAATTAGAACAACAAAATAGATTTTGATTATTAATTATTGTTGTAAAAAATCATAGCAGAATTTATTTCGTCCAGCAATTATCCGCTTATATCTTTTTGTTGGAATCAATGGGAAAGCAAGTTTATGGCTCATGCCTATTGGATATAGGTAAAAATGTGAATTTTATTACAACTGGGAAAATATCGGGTTGTAAGACAGTATGTTAGCCACATATTTTCAATAAACACAATAATTATAAATACATAATTCAAATAGAGTGAAGGATTCTAAATATTATTTTTACCTTTAGTCAATAACATTTCAAGATATCGTTGTAAATATTATTTTCCGTTGTACTTCTAGCAGAAAATGAGCAAGTAGAAAAGCATAAGGTATCAATCATAGATGACAATCTGCATTGACAAAAAGAAGAGTGAAGTTGAATATTAGTTTGTTAGAGTCCTCTGTACAAATTAATTGACGGCTAATAAATTGAGGTTCAATAAATTGCTGGACTATTAATGGGCATAGTATTAAAATAAGTGTTCATGTTAAAATTGAGAAAGTAGAACTTTATGGTTGGTTATTATGACATAAATTTATGTAATACAAAATGTAGGTTGTATTGTTTTCATAGTTCTGTGGTACATTAGAATATATGTACAAATTTGCATGTAATAAGACGGGGAATATGATGTACATGCAACCTTTTTTATGTCGAAAAAAGAAGAAGAAAAAAATAGGTTGATAAAGAGACATTTAATCATACAGGGCTAAGACAAAGGCAGATGTCATCTATCAGGCAATCAAATGGAAAGAAGTTGTACTAAAAAAGGGCTATCAAAAACTTATAAGACATAATTATAATTAAATATCATAGTTGATTTATGAAGTTTTAATATCCGCTTACCAAATAGGTCGATCGGTTTCATCGACATTATTATGTTCTTTCCAGCCGAAGTTCTGAGCTACTGCAAGAACAAACGTTGTATTACAAAAAAAATATTTAAAAAAAAACTATTTTCTATAACAAATAAATTTGTGTGCACTTACGTACCTGTCAATGGTTGAAAAACTTCTTTAAACACTATATTTTGCATCCGATCACTTTCCTTGTTTGTCAGGTTCTTTATTAATATTTTCAACCCACTTCTGGAAGTTGTTCTTGAGATTGCAACATATAACTGCCTATGTGCAAATACAGGCTGGGGTAGGTACACACCAACAGTGTCCAAGGTTTGTCCCTGACTTTTGTTAATCGTCATTACAAAACAAACTTTGATGGGAAATTTTTGTCTTCGAAGAACAAATGGCCATTTAGTTTCAACAGATGTTATTACAATTCTAGGAATTATAACGGTTCTCCCACTATTGTTCCCTGTAATAATTCGAGCTTCTATAACCCGTCTACCAAGTTGTGTAACCGCCAATCGACTACCGTTACATAATCCTAATCCTTGATTGAGATTTGTTAGAAGCATAATAGGTGTACCCAATTTAAGTTCCAAATTATGATTTGGAATACCTGAAACTTGCAAGCTATTTAAGAACTTGGTTGGATATATCAAATTTTGATCATCACTTCCTTCAGTCAATGGACTTATTGAATTCGCACTGAAATATGTAACCATATTCCCTTGTATATTAGAAATAACAAAAGAATTAATTAATTCCACTGCTTCATTTGTGGGTGTTAAAATGCATCTATCACGAAGATAATTGTTCTCACTAATTCTGTTCTCTAAATCTGAGTATACATACTCGACAATACTTTTGACATCATCATCACCATGAGGGATGACAAACTGTGTAGGTACTTGTATCCATGTGTCATCGTTGCTAGTCTGTGAAGAAGTAATTTTAATGTTTCCTTCACCAACATCTAGAACCCATTTACAAAAAAAATTCAATTTCTTTGCACTCCTCCGTATTTAAGCCAATAGTTTTTAAGCGCATATTTTCCTTCAATTCAAATACAATACATCTATTCCATAAGGTAGACTGATTAATAGCTGCATGTACAATCATTTGTCTTGTTCCATATGGAATGAAAGGTAATTTTTGTCTGAAATCACCACCTAACAAAACTGTTTTACCCCCGAATATTTTAGATTCTTCATGAGTAACATCTATTGTCATTATATCTGTCATTGTTTTCTCAAACGCTTCCAATGCATTTCTATGTACCATTGGTGCCTCAACCCAAATAATCAAATTTGTTTTTCGAAGTAGATCAGCTAGACATGATTGCTTTGATATGTTACACACCGAATTATCCTCAACTGTTTTTGGTATTTTAAATTTAGAATATGCTGTTCTACCTTCTGGAAGAAGTAATGATGCTATGCCAGATGAAGCAACTGCAAGAACCACTATACCCTTTGATCTTAAACTGTTTATGATAGCCTTCCATACGAAAGTTTTTCTAGTTCCTCCACTTCCATAGACGAAAAAAACCCACCAACACCAGTTTCTACTGTATGTTGTATAATATCAAATACAGTTCGTTGTTCCACATTCATTGCTGGTATCATATGCTGCAATTGATCCTCTATTTCATCAACATTGTAGTTTTGTTCCTCCTGCAAAAGGGTATTTGTGATAGACGATGGAAAGACATGAGTTGAAAATATTGAAGATGAAAATTCGGTTAGAGATCGATTGTTTCTTCTCATTATCTTCTCTATCTCTTGCAACGCTAATCTTCTCACCTCAACCTCTGCAAGTTCGATCGTTTCATCTTTCAACATACGTTTTCGTCTCCATGTTATATCATCCGACAAAATTTCCCAATGGTTATCCCAAATTTAAATTGGGTCGGCTATTTCAAAAAATAGTAACATCATCACAAATAGTTCTCGTAGGGAGGAAGCAGATGCCCATCGTCCAGCTTTAATGGTTGCATCATTCCACTCATTATCATCTTCAAGAAGACCACGTGCTAAACATGCACTTTTATATGAGTCGTAAATCACATTGTCCGCAGTTCTAATCTCTTCAAATGTACGTGGTCCTTTCACAATGTTTAGCAACAACCTAAAGTAAAATCTTTCACCTGACGTAGGATGAGCATAATATATTCTCCCTATTGTTGTCCCTTTTTTTCGACGTGTCCATTTTTTTTGCTTCTTGTTCCAAACCTACTTGGTAGGAAAGTCTGCATATGTTAATTGCCGTGCTTCTACATACATCTTATTTGTCTCCATCCACTATGTGAAAATGGTCCATTCAACGTTTGGACGATTTGAAACCTCCTTTAAATTATTTTTTGGTCCAAAATATACTTAGTGCTCATCTGGCAAATGAAATTGCAATCGCTCAAATGCAGGGCTGCGGTACTGTATTTCAAACTCGAAAATTCTCCAGTAAGCTTCCGCTGCTGATATGTATCTACAATCTAAATATGTTTTCAACTCATCCACTTGTTTGACAAAATTATGATTTGTAACATTATTCTCCTCTATGACTATAGTAGTTCTGTCGTTACACTTGTTTATGTATTTGAACAAATATTTTATTGATCGGGCTCTATTGCATACTTCAACATTAATGTGTGCTTGATACTTTACGACCAAATCAACATTATGAGGTACCCCCATTCGTTATCTAGTTTTATATCACTATATATCTGAACATAATTACCTTTATTTCTTCTTCTGTACACGGGAAAACCCTTTTCATCAAATGAAGTTTCATTTACTAACCTTCTAGGTAGTGCTTTGAGCATACTCCATCATTCATACACAGACTTTTGGTATTAAGCACCCCAGAAGGCCCGTGAATCATAAACTGGGTAACAGACGTATATGCTGTAGGTTCTTCCAGTTTGTTAGGAATTTCTGCACTAATAAATTCATCTACATCAGCAATAGTTTTTGGCTTATCTTCATGCTGCAGAAATATAAGCATGTGGGCATGAGGAAGACCTCGTTTTTGGAACTCAATTGTATATAGTACTGCAGAAAATAAAATGTTTGAGTTAATAAGTGTGAATAAGGTATATGATACCGAATGATTATGTAGAAAAATTAGAAGTTTTATAAGCATATGAAACCTTCTTTAGTACATCCAAAAAAACCATTTTTTATATCTTGCTGCAGCTCTAACAATTTAATATGAAACACCCATGCAACAATATCCGGTCTATCCTCAACCATCTAGCCCTCTATAAATTTCAAATATTCTTTTATTTCTTGCCATTTCGGGTTGCATGTAAAGGTCAAAAAATAGTCTGGTGATCCTGCCCAACGACATTCTTCCATAGCATCCTGATAATTTTGAACCATATATCTCGGACCACCGGTGAAGGATGACGGAAGAACCATACGTTTAACTATTGAAATTGCGGAAGTATCACCTATTATTATCGCATCTTGTAACCCTCTGTAAACTTCAGATCTAATGTGTCGTTGGTTATTTCTAATCCAAACAAGTCTATCTTCCTATATAGAAGTGTAAGCATCAACCAAAAATTGTTGAAATAATCATCCCCCCATCTATAATGTTTCTCCTTCACCATGTCTATATTGTATTATATATGCGTAATACTCGCACATAGTCACGGTTGTTCGTTTGCATGATTTAGGAACCTTTTCCAAGACATAACTAATATTAGGTCAATAACCATCTTCTGCATACGGAAAGAGAATCAGATACTACATTGCCATGAAACTTGGATGTTTCTCGTTAATTCTCCGTAGTGACCCGCTCTTTTACTCAATAACAACATCTCTGAAACCAATGCTATGTACGCTTCCACCAACTGACAAAGCTACAATCTCTGAGGTACTGGGTATGTTATATTGTCTTCCATCTCTTTGCCTTCGTTCTAAGAGCGTAACGGTAACAAGTTTATGATTACTTCCCTTAAAACGATCTCTTGCCATCCTAAAAAATTTTGCTAGCTGATTACATTTATCAAACATGGAAATCAACTTCTCAACTATTTTAGCATCCAACATTTGTTCATGATTATTCCCCTGTACAGTCATTCTGTTCTTCACCTCATTATCAGTGTCATAGATGTATAGTTGAGCGAATTTTGGATGTCCATCCACTGGAAGCAACGAACCAATTTTATGATGATTCTGTCCATTTAATCTAAAAACATAAGGTCCTCGACCATTGTTGACAGAATGATCTACATGTCCACCCATTGAAGTGAAAGAAAAAATAGAGTTATATGTCCGAATGTTATTCCTATATTTTCTGCTTTCTCTCCCACCACTATATTGCAGCAAATTATGAAGGTAATCAGGACATGGTGTATACATAAGCAATTTAACCTTCCCTGCTTGACAACATATTGAAAATTTTGGGTTTTCAGGCGTTAAAGACTTGTAATTTCTTTCTGCATACTACATGACTTCTTTGCAATCTGGACAATCATAAGTTGGTCCTCCAAAATTCCATTCATTAAATATTTTTCCTATATACCATATGCATATTGAGTAATAAACAAAGATAAACCACAGTATACCAACAACTTATTTTGCAAGAATAAACTTACTTTTAATATTG
>JASFAX010007076.1:0-28083 GCA_030737875.1 Allium sativum | reverse complement strand
GGGTATTTTCCGATTGAGTTTTTATACAGTATGGCTTGTGGAGTTAGAAAATTTGTGGAGATGGTACAGGAAGTTGCGTTGGATATTTTGAGGAGGAGAAGAGTACAGGGGCGACGGGTATGGGAAAGCTAGGGTAAGCTTTTGAATTGGGTGAATGGGCCCGCCTTGGATGTCATGCTGAAAAGGAAAACGTAAATAATTATATTGGTGTGACTTTGTTTGAGTATACAGACGGGATGGGAAACATTAGGCAATTGAGTTCGAACAAATTACTGGAGCGGGATTTTTATCCGGTGGGGAAGATCATTTGGAATGGCTTAAATATGGTAAAGACGTGATTAATGAAGTTAGTAGGTTATTATTAATAATTAGTTTAAAGGGTGATCTTGTTTTGTTAGTAATGGTGATTTGGGGTTTGGAAACGCGGCCAGGTGAGTTTGAACTGAGAAGTGAAGTTCTGTTTTATTCCTGGAAGAAGGAAAGTTATTCACGTGCGGGTGGAATGTAGTACTGGGCCGGAAATATTTGGGTAAGTGCCCGGGTTCATTTTAATTATAGTAAAATTAATTTAAATGCTAGTTCAAAACTTGTAATTTCAATATTTCACTCGTACTATATCAGAATGTCGAACGGTCGGATCCGTTGGTATCATATGGACGGTGGCTACACAATGGAACAGATTTGGGGTGATTTGGAGCTTCTTACAATTTATAGCGAAATAAATTGTCTGATCTGAGTCAACAACGGTTATTGTTATTTAATGATAAATCGACCAATGTGAGTAAAACTCACTAACTCTTATCAGTTTATATTATTATAACACACTTCTAGTAATGATAAATGATGATTGATTGCTGTGTGTTGATTGTTTAGTTGAATTGCTGATTTATTGGTTGAAATTATAGATAACGGTATATATAAATCGTTAATCAAATATTGATTCTGTTTATCAGAATATTTCATATTGAAATGAAATTGATGTTATTTATATTGTTTAACATCTGTGAATGCAGGGAAACAGGTTGGAGGGATCCAAATGGATTCCTCAATATTTATAATACTGTTTGTTTTCATATATTGTGATATATGATGTGATATATAATCTGTGATTGATTATGATGACACTGGTCATGTTATTTGGTATTTTAAATACCATATGAAATACTGGAATGTAAAAAGGAAATTTTCAAAGTGAATATTGAAAATGAAATATTTGTATATAAAATGAATAGAATTATATAAAAGGATTTATATAAAATGGATATAATTATATAAAAGGATTTATATAAAATGGATAGAATTATATAAAAGGATTTATATAAAATGAATAGAGATATATAAAAGGATTTATATAAAATGGATGGAATTATGTAAAAGGATTAATATAAAACGGATAGATTTATATAAAAGGATTTATATAAAATAAATAGAATTATATAAAAGCATTAATATAAAATGGATAAAATTAAATAAAAGGATTTATATAAAATGAATAGAGTTATATAAAAGGATTCATATAAAATAAATAGAATTATATAAAAGGATTTATATAGAATAAATAGAATTATATAAAGGGAATTACAAATGAGATTTAAGTGTTAGAAACAACAAAAGGAAGTTTGTATGAATAATTCTACAAATAAAAATATAAATATAAATAGAATTTGGGTTTGAGATATTATTTTTTAATACGAAATCAAACTGTTTTGATTATATAAAGAGATATTTTTCACATTCTATGTGAAAAATTAGATTAAAGTAAATATTTTACAAATAAAATATTATAAAGGAAATTGGGGTTTGAATTAGGAATTTAAATGGAATTACTGAAATTAGAAACTGGCTGGAAATTAGTTGAGTTGAATGGCTTTCTGGGTATCGATCTGATGTTGGTTTCGGCCTTTGGGGTTTATGCTTGGGAAGTTGTTCTCTTACTAGTTCATAGTTAGAGACTGATAGAGGTGGGAAGGTATTGATGTGTGAATCAGAAATGGAATGTTTTCCAAATTTAATAACGTATATTTTCTAATTTTAGAAAATAAGGAATTTATGAATATATGGAAAAAAATTGGGAAATGAAATAATGATTGATCGGTGAGATTTCCGTTTGGGAATACGTCCGTTGTTTGTACACATGTTTTTCTTTAATACTTAAATCACCAACTATCAAAGTTTTTGACCATTTTTCTGTCGTCAATACAGAGAGACCGGGATCAGATTCATTATCTGAAAACCACTCTGTATGGGAGTTAGCATTGCGATCAAATATGATGAAGATAATTGAAGACGGAGTTGTGCAAGGGTTATCCTGTTTACAGAATAGTGCCTTCGGTTTGTCCAGTCCCAGGGCGACATGTATGGAAGAATGTCTGACATAGTATATTTAATAGATCGCGTAAGTTGATCTCTTCAAACGTATGTACGTTTGGTGGCAGAGGAATTCGTTTCTCTTAGATGTTTACCCATGATATGTTTGGAGAAATCAATTTGTGATTTAGTGGGTATGACGATGTGACATTCAAAGCGAATGAAGATGTGGTTTGTAAAGGATACGTTATGGCCTCTAGCCTCACGATCGGAAATGGTATAAAATCGAGTAGGTGGCATGGCTAAGTGGTTAGCTGCCAATTAGGGTGTATTGCCACCTGATCTACAGAAATTCCATTTACTTCTACATTCTATTTCGATGTTGTCCCTTTCAGGAAATGGTTGCTGATCCCAACCGTTAGTGATAATACATTCGGTAACTCAAGCGAAATGAGTGATCGGTCATGTTTAGCCTAGGTTACAAGATGTTTTTGTTGAACCTGGTGTATTCCTCTTTAGAGATACACTGTCGAAAGGTGGTCCCATACCTTGCCAGTTGGAATTCATTTCCCAATAAGCACCACTGGTTTTTGATTATATATTATGTATGTGGAACGTGAAATGAAAGCGTTTTGCTAGATGATTATTATATTGTGGTTGATAGACATTATTATAATATCAAATGAGTTTGATATAAAGATTATCTTTCCTTTCAAAAAAGTTTTTGAATGTTGGACCAAGTGTTTTGGATTCTCGTAAGGGAAAAACCCATTTCGTTATACGACATGGTCTTATGAGATAACGTTTAATTGCTTAAACTATTCTAAATGGTTTTACTCATACCAGTCCCATGACTGGCCCGGAGTTTGTTTTGTTTTGTTTTCCCTAAACTCTTATGTACCCAATTTTGTACAGGCAGTCAAGTAGTTAGGATTTTACAAATACTGAGAGCTTGGAGCAGGAGGCTTCAGGATTATATAGCAGTTGTTTATTTCCAATGTGTTTTAAGTGTTGTACTCTGGTAAATGTTATTGTTTACATATACTAATTTTATTTCCAAGTTATGTATCTATTATATATTATTCGTTCTGTTGTGAGATTCGTGTTTACTCTGATGTTGTATGTTCTTCTTCTTCTTCTATTCTAACTTTCTATCTTATCTATTCTCACCCTCTATTTTCTTTCATTAACTATCTGGTATTTCCGATGCTTGAATAAACGACATTGAGTTTATGTCGATTACCCAGGATCGCGAAAACTCAGGTCGTTACGCAGTCTATCAGTCAGACCTGAATATCAAAACTACAACATGGAATGATGCGAGACCGGTGCTCAATATTATGGAAAATGCTCCTCATTCAGCTACTAAAAGTAAGAAGATAGTGGAGAGTTATCCAGATGCTATGGAGTATAGTCCTACTGAAGTGGCAATCCCTATGGAACTAGAAGGTCTTATCCATCCAATGATAGCTAGGCATTTCCACACTAAAACCCAGCAGAAAGCTTTCAAAATCAGAGACCTTGTCTTGAAATGGAAAATTGTTGGCGCAGAAATGCTTAGACCCAAATGGCACGGGCCCTACAAAATCAATCAAATACTTTCAGATGGGACCTTCACTCTAATGTCTGTTGATGGAATTCGAATTCCAAAAGCCTGGGGTAGTGTCAACTTGCGACAATTCTATGCATAATGCACCCCTAAATCCTTATGAAAAAACTGTTATAATTTCTTTTACAAACCTCATCCGGTAAACGGGGAAATGTAACTGGATATTATCTTTGTTACAAAAATCGTGCATGCTTATTTCGATCTTATATGTGAGAAATTTTTGAAATAACTTAAAAATCGCTAACGATCGAATCAATATCGCAGACTAATTACAAAGAGCTCGCTTCCTCACAAACTGACAAGACCAGGTGATTCCTATCACATGTACAAATAGTGATAGCTCAAGTGTCAAAAGCTACAAACATTATTTAGCACAAGTGCGTAGATATAAAAAGAAGCTCATTATGAGTCAAACGAAAGAAAGAGCGACAAGCAAGTATGAAATAGAAGTTGCAAGTCCCCCTCTAAGGGCCTCCCCGCACTACTTAAAGGTATAGGGAACTATTTCTCTAACCATGACGGCTGGTCAGAATAAGCACCCAACGGAAGAACCGGCATTCACACCTAGAAACGACACAATGTCCCCCTAAAAGAACGCTAACACATACATAACCTTGTAAAGCCTGGTGACCATCATAGCACATCCTGATTGGTATAGCTCAAGCGCCTAGGGATCTAAACATCATTTGCAACAAATACGAAGGTGTAGAGCATAGCCTTGTAGATAAGGAATACCAAGATCCGAATAGTCAAATGATGCAACGTTTAGACTACAGATAAAGTTGTAAGTTTCACCGTAGGGGAACCTTCTTAATTACAAGGTACAGGACCCTATTTCTACAAATCATGCTAAAAGCCCGATAAATGAACTAGCATATGTCCCGTGAAACGATGCAACCTCAAACAAAAGAACTCTATATGTGCATTCGATCAGAAGCCGGGTATTCCAAATTTTGTTACTGGCGAAGTAAAAAGACCTCTGCGGGGGCATCCAACCACAAGCCACGTCTTCCAAATTCAGTTATTGATGGACTCGAAAGATCTTTTCGAAGGCATCCGACAAATTTGACAAGTGTCTGAATTCTTCAGTCACAACTTATAACGGATTTAAAAGACCTCTTCCAGGGCATCCAACAGATTCGATAAGTATCTGAATTATTCAATCACAACGATTAACAGATTTAAAGGACCTCTTTAGAGGCATCCAATCATTTGAGTAGCATCTGGTCATCCCAGATGTGAAGAACGCTCGTCAAAGAACTCTTTGGAGTTGTCTAATTAATTCACGAAACATCGGATCATCTCAGATACAGCGAATATTGACCCGAAATTTAAAGTCTTCCCCAAGCAGGTGCATACCTTGTGAATCTCCCAATGCTCGGATTAATTAGGTTAATCAATTGATAAAAGTCTCCAATGCCTGAATTAACCAGTAGGATGGTAGACGAACATTGGACCAAAATCAATATGAAACCTCTCAAGCAGAGGCATGGAAGGTAAAAGCTTTTCAAAGAAGAAGCGCGAGATCAACCAACCAAGCTGAGATTCCAAGAAAATAAGCAAGCTTAAATTTTTTAAATATAATGACGAAAGCCAAAAGTCCTCATTAAATTTATATATATGTGTGTGTGTGTGTATGTATATGTATATATATAAAAACCTCCAATGCCTTAGTAATAATCGAAGAAAACTCATCAAGGTCAATCGTGCATGGTTTTAGTAATTCGTGATGACCCATGGTATGGGGGAAACACCACCACATTGAGAAAAAAATCAATGCTTGGAAAACATACCACAAGCTCATCACAACACTGCGGAAACCAAAAGACGTGTACTCAACAAAGAATCGAACATATGGAAATGCACAAGCTAAATTACAGCAAAACAAAAGCATTTTTATATTGTCGGATAAGTTGTGTACATAGTCCAGAAGCGAAGGTTGACAACCGCATAATATTCGGTCAAAAAAAATCATAAGCAAAAAGCTACATGATTATAAAGGAGCAATCAGAAAAGCTTCAGCTCCTCTTCCTGCATCTGAAAGAAGCAATGGATCTGTCAAACGATTTCCAGGATTAACTAGGGAAGAAGCAGCCATTGGTTGACTCATGTCCTTATCATAGCCTTCAAGACCGACAATAGTTGACTTCCAAGCCTCAGCCAAAGCAACGAGGAAGCTATTTTGTAAAAAATTGTAAACTGCCTTGTCTCACGACATTAAGTTTATAAAATTTAAATAAAGTGGCATCAGCATCGGCTTAAGCTTGAGCATAGCCTGATCAGTGGTCATTTTGTCTAAAAGAGTCTGATCTCTTTCTTGCTCAAGTTCCATTATTCTAGCTTTCAAAGAGAAAACTTCTAACTCATGAGACGCGGTCCTTTCCCGTAAACTAGCATTGACTTGCTGCTCCATAGCTAATCTATTCTCAGTAGCCCTTTGAGCTGACCGAGCATACTTAATTTGATTAATTAGCAAGACCTTCTTCTTCTTACAAAAGGTGTGACACCCGACGTCCGTTAATGTCACTCACTAAGGGAATGCGTTAAATTTCTTGAAGCGTTATAGGTAAATAAGAACATAATAGCACAAGAAAGACATGTAAAATAGAAGCAGAATTAAAAACTTTATTAAAATCAAAACATCATGGTCCCAAATACTGAGTTTACATCATAGGTTTGAAATAACCAGTTACATGTTTAATAATCTGTCTTGCCAAAATATCAGAGTACAAAAGCGTAAGCCATATTTCTCAAGCAAAGCCATAAGGGAGTTGACAATAAGTCAAAGTTGTGCATCCATATCCAAAACCCAAGCTATGCTGAAAGAATCCAAATCAACTCTAAGCACTTCCACCCTGAGAACCTATGGGGAAAACGAAAGAGAGAGAAGAGGAAACAAAAAGGGTCAGACATAAAGTCTGGTGAGTCTAGTTACTTTTAAATATAAATAAATAAAAGTATCATGACAGGTATATAAAAACTGGAAGAACAAGATAACAATAGCAAGGACAAGTGTGAAAAGAACAAAATAAGTTTGGACAAAATATACTGCACTTCTTAAATACATTTCTCTGTACCGCACAGATACTAGTATATCAGAAGTGGAATGATCCCTACCAATACCATTCTATTACATTTTCTTGATTATTAAGTTACATGGGTTAATAGCATTCAGGACCTATATGCGCATCATACCCATTTACTTTCCCATGGATTCACCTAATACAATATATGTAGTTATCTCCCAATAATGAGATACACCCCAATGTAACCCACTCGCATGGTCTCCACTGTGGTGAATGTAGTCCATCATCCTACGCAGGAGTGACGTACGGATCTCTATATAATAATGTTGCGTTCCGCATACATCTGTCATTAATATGCTACGTAAGTGTACGGATTGCCACCATCGATCGAATCACTTTCCATGTCGGAATAAAGCCTTCTGGTCTATGATACACCACCCGGAGAAGATATGCATGTATCTAGATGTCCCACGTATGTACTGTAATTGTAGCTCGATGCCTCAATCGCATGTCCTCTAATGTGCACTGAGTTCCGCGACAGGGCTAAACAAGAAATACGGAACACGGTCGGGAGCTTTTCCATATCTGTACGGGCCCATCTTTAAAAAGCCTCTATATACAGATATACCTAGGGTATGTTTTTCATGGTGGCTATGGCCCCACCTCGGTCCCTCCCTCAACTAGTAAAGACTATAGAGCTAAGCGACCGCCCCTAAAACAACCAATTTAAACATCCACGTGGCATCTCTCCTCAACCACGTACCTCGATAGTGAAAGGTGAAATAATATCTCAGGGTTAACTCTAGTCTTTTCGCACCCCATTGGCTGCCGATGACGGATGTCCGACGGTCTACTATCCTTGTTGGTTGTGACCCTCTCTACCTCCTCGTGAGGCAACCGCAGAACCACCCTCGTGTCACCTCGTCATAGCATTCAGACTGCATAGCTACATCTGCAGTCAAGGCCCACCCACCTAGTAGTTACACGCAGACCCAACCCCTGCGAGTATAGCCTAAGACATCTGTCACCGCACAGAGGACTACTAGGAGCACCTTACGTACTTTAAGAAGCCGTGTGCTACCCCTTCCTGTCCCTTGGAGCCAAACAATCAGATGAATGTGCGCTCCCTTCGTGCCTGATAACACCTCGATGATTTACCCCGTTGGGTTATTCACCCTCAACTGTACGGACTGGTGCGAGCGCCTTTCCTTAATATGTTGTTAGACACTATGTCTAAACATTCTTTACGTTCTTGCCTCTCCTTATCAGGTTTCCAGTTAACTTGGTTATTCCAATTCATATTGAATTCTTATCCAAACTATCAAGTTTCTCTGGATTATTAATTTCAGTCATACAACTTGATTCATTTAAGTTTATTAATAAGCTTACAACATGTTATTCTCTAGATTATGGCCCAAGGTCTGTAATCCACAATCTATTTTATATTCTTGCTTGGTTACATCATAACAATAACATGTTTTTAGTTAATATATAATTAAGTACGTCTCATTTTACAAGTTTCCTTTTTAACATGTCAGTCATTATTTATGATTAAATATAACTTATCTTATAAGTTTTCCTCGTTCTTTCTCATTTAATCATAATTACATTTTTCATTGTTATTACAAATTATCATAATTTACTTATTAACTTAGTTCTATTAACTAAGGCCCGTTAATAAGTTTCTATACCCATTTATTATAACCTATGTTATAATTTCCTCTTGTCCCTTGGAGAAGCCTAAACATGTTATTCACATCAACGGGTTCCATACTTCTAGATTACTTAATCTATAATTAAGTACCTCTTATCTTATTACACAGGTTGTCTCTTTTCCTTACAAGTTATGCTTACTCTAAGCGATGTCCTTTAATTCCATAACTTTATTATTTCTACCGGATATGTATACCACTAGGTGTCTTTAATTACATAACCATATTGGGTTAAGTTCGTGGGCCTATATGTAAATATTACCCACCCCCTCTAATTTACTTAACCCACCCACTACCCATCCAAATTTACTTAACCCTAACTTAAGTTCATAATCATACAATCCTTATGGATTAAATTAGATTAAGTAGTCCGATCCATTACCATATCCAATTATGGTTATAATGGGCTAGACCTCCCACATTAGGCCTACAACATGTGGATGCTAGATATGCTGGTCGGGTCCGGGCAGTCTTATTCCACAGTTGGTTTAACCTCGTGACTTAGCCCGATTCGTATTTACATACTTTGACCTCCCACATTAGTGGCTGCTGGACATACCAGTCGGGTACGGGCGGAATTCCACCACTAACGTAACCTAACCTCATGCCATAAGTACAATTACAATTCCTAATTGTAATTACTAAACATTCCATTTTTATTCAAATCTACCTATGTCATTATAGGTAATTATTCTATGTTTTCCCCATTTGAATTACGTCTAATTCACTATTCAAATTATAGACCTTTATGCCTCTTTTTAATTTACCTTTTAATTATGCACCATATGCCCTTTATCATAAATTATGGCATATACATATACATATACATACATACATACATATATATATATATATATTGCACAAACCCAAACCCACATATTTTCCAACTTATGCCCCAAGTCCATATTCACCCCCTTTCAATGCAAGTTATACCCAAATCCACCTTCACATAATTTATGCCTAAAATTCATATTCACATATGTTCAAATTTACGTCCCAAATCAATATTTAGACATATCCATTTTATACCCAATTCCGTATTTACATATATTCCAATGTGTGCCTAAATTCATATTATCCAACAAGATATATGCCCCCAAACCCATCTTCGTATATTTCCAATTTTATGCCCAAATTTAGATCCACATTTTCCAACTTCAATTTCGTCCCAAGTTATGTCTTACCCAATTATTCCCAATTTCACACGTTCGCATCTTCAGCGTTAGGCCTAAGCTCGAAGGTAGCCTGGATATACAAAAATAAAAAGGGAAAAGAGCAAGAGAAGAGAATCAGAATAGGCATAATAAGGAATCAATTACACAACGATTGAAATAGGCATAAAAACTGAATGAACATATTATGTCAAGGTTAGACTTGGTGACAATATAAACATATATGAACAGATTAGAGGAATAAGTCATAATAGAACTGATTAGGCACTGAGTCAAAATGTTTAGATCTAAAAGCAACATGAACTCACAGTGAATTTGCTGCGAAGAACATGTTGAATAAGTTGTTGTAGCAATCTTCGTATATGTATAATCTTCTTTGAATTGATTTAGAAGAAGAAGAAGAAGAGCCATTTTAATTTCCATCGCAGCAGAGCTTCGCCGTCACCATTTTTTTCAATGAACAAAACCTAGGCTTAGGGTCCCTTATATAGAAGTAGCGGAGCAACCAAGACCATCAGATTGGATCAGGAGCCATAGGAATCGTCCATGTCATAAAAGAAGCTTCTAGAGCCACGGGTGGGTCGACCTCCCTTCAGGTGGGTCGACCCCTAAGTCGACACCCCTTCAGGGGTGTCGACCCCTAGGTTGACCCCATGAGCATGGTCGACCCCTAGGTCGACCCAGCCGGGTCTCGGGTCGACCTCATATGGTCGGCCTTTTCGTGATTCGCAAGCCAGATTTTTGGTTTTGCTGATTTTGAACATTTTCGAATTTATATACATATATATCTTCCTTATATGCATACAAACTTCAAACCTTAATAACTTCTTCATACGTTGTCCGATTTACGCAAGCCAAATGTCTATCTTGACCAGAATTCTGAGACGGACGCAATGGCAATATCTGTTTTACTTAATACTGAATATTTAATTAAATTTTCCTTAATTCATTGTTAATAGTGTATTTCACACTGATTATTCTTTAATTCGTCATCTTTAATGTTGTTAAAATTTTGGGGTGTTACAAAAGGAAAATCCCAGCTAAGGGTATAGAAGGATCCAAACATTCTCTCAATGAGAACTCCTCGGTGGACTTCCAATACAACATCTCCATCAGAGACCATGACATCCGATTCTTTAGGCATTGAGCGGGAAGCAGAAGAAATTCCTCTAGAGGGAAAGGATCGAGTAAGTGCAAGTAGCCTAGATTCTGGAAGGAATCCTTCTATGATAAGAAGTATCTTGGTCCTATTTTATTCATCAACATCCTTCAAAGATTTAATCAAATAATCAGCTACTGAAGCCAGGTTCCTAGATACATCGGTATGCTCAGAAGCCCTAAATAAGCCTGTAAAAGCAAAAATATTTTGCCAACAAATTAGAAGCTTTTAGTGCGACAATCTGAATCAAGGAAATTCGACAAGGTTGATCACATTCATCTCATGCAATTCATGACGAGTCGCAGTAAAAGAGTAACATGACCATATTAAGATTGGACAATGTCAGAAAACATACCACAGGTTCATCGTGGCATCATGATAAATAAAAACCCAATTTGTACTCAACTAAAAGGTGACTATACTAAGAAGTACATAAGCTAAATTGTACAAACATCGGGAGATCTATCCTTGGAAGCTTGGTAAAAAGACTTTGCCTTCAAAAAATAGTGGGGCATTTAAAAAATCTTGACAAAATCAATATGACTTTATATGTCAATAAACCTCAATAAAGATCAATCTTGAAGGATTAATTAAACACCGACCGGTTCCGAGCTTCTTAAAGAAGAAAAGGGAGGTACATCAGTCAAGTCGGATCAAAAGCCATCTCTTTTGAGAATGAATTCCTTCGTTAAGAAAATCTAGAGTGCCTTAACACGAACTCTTCCTTAACTACAATGCTCAGATTGTAAATAACTCAAAGGACCCGATAGTATTCTACTTCAAATCTGAGGATAAGCAATGCTTAAAAGGTGACTGTGTGAGTATGGCATAATTTGAATCCAGTAGAGCAAAAAGCTTCCCAAGGAATTAAATTTAATATCTTTCAGCGGTGTCAACTGTATCTACCAAGTCATTAAATTTAATATCCATCAGCGGTGTCAACTGTATCAATATTTAGAGATGTCCAATTAAAGCGTTGGGGCAAGCCATTGTGAACTCGAGATTTAAAATTTTATATAGCCTGGGATAATCCATGACACTGAACACTGTTGGGAGAAATGACAAATCCATGAGGCTGTTGTATCTGAAAGAGCATCCCAGAATACTGAGGAAGTCAACATATGAATAGATGCATCAATAACACAAGAGGCGATTCATTACTGCACAACATTCAAGTTCCAAGGCCTAGTTCTAAGGTTTGATGTTCTCAGGATGGATATTACAGGAGCAACATATGAAATGCTGGCCCTGCACAACTTATTAATCAGTGCACGAAAATCCCGCGGACATGATCACCCAAGAGGATTGGTGAAGAACATGAGGCAAGCTTACTGGGGCATCACTAATAATTGTATGGATAGGCTGAACTCAGAATTCCATCAAACCAATTGTCAGGGGCACACCTTGCATAAATATCGAGTTTAGCACAATAATAGTTCGAAAGATAATACTTAGAATTCGCAGTCCAAAAACAAGACTGATGAATCTTAAGTGTTATCGATAAGAAAATTAATTGTATTACTAGTGTGAACTGTATCTACCAAGTCATAAACTCCTAGATAAAAGTAGCTTCACATTGATAACACATTCAAATCTATGAATGTTTCTCATGATTTATCTCCTTTTATTGGACTAACCCGTTGTCATCTTGAGCAATCGACAACGAATTTGCTGCCAAAGGTGCGGAAAGGCTTGTCATTGCAGGTTCTATGGGTAAGCATATACGCCAAAAAGAATTCTCCAATTAAACTAGATCAACATTGCGCCACTATTCATCGAAATAAGGCAAAAGGGTCGAAATGAGTCTAGTGTGCATCGTCAGCTAGTTCGAAAACCATGTGCAAAGTAAAAGCTCATATTTTTGAGTTCAATAAATATCGAGAAACCTAGAGGCTACTGCAACAAAGTCGCAAGGCAGACGATTAGCAAATTCCTCTTTCCCTAATAATTTTGCGCCAAATTCTGAAATGCCAAGTTGGATGCTCGCTTGGTTAAAAACACATCTAGCTGGCATGGATTGGCATTTCTTTGAAAGGTTATCAAGGTAATGGGGAACGGAAAAGGACTAATATACTTCCGACCATGAAGCTGCAATTGCTCTAGCTTTAGAAAGTAAAATAGAAGATTTAGTGCTAGCAGAAGGGGTTTCCTCTCTAGAAAGACAATTGTTCGTCTGTCTGGTATTCATTTTGCACATGGAATCCTGTTTTAAAAAGCAACATATAGTTACGCGTTTCATAAAATATGAACCATTGTGCGGAATCATATAAGTCATTAAGTAAGGAAGCTTAAAATCCACAATCGGCTTGTATCGATTAGTTGATTTTAAGCATTAACGCGAATTCGAATTAGAATAGCGTGTTTATGCAGATAATATTCAACGAGTTATAAACCGTTGAACAAAACAGTTCTGTATAGACACATCATTTAATTCAAAATAAAATTCCTCGTAATTTTAACTGACTAACCTGTTATCGATACGGGCAGTCGATAGCAAAATATTCGCTCAAAAAATACGTAATGTTTTGTTGTTACAAAACAGGTTGTAGTAGTGAAAAGAGGCAAGATCGTCGTTCGCTTCGAAAAATGTGCTTGGCTTCAGTAAAATTCAATGACAAAACAAGTTCGTAAAACAAGCAATTTAGTATGGATTGGCCATAACCGTTTCAATGAAAATCGAGTATGACCAATTCATCATAAATTTCACTTGTTATACGCGCTCAATCTAAGTTAAAGCTGAGGAAACCACACACCAATGCAGTGTTATGGGCAACGAAAACTCAAATTCAAAAGTGGAGCATTTGCTAATCAAGAAAATCCATGCAATAAAGCATTTCAAAAATGAATTTGAGTTTGGAATATCACCAACAAGCTTTCAAGTGCTCAACATTAAAAATTTGACCAAATTTAGATCAAGTACATAAGTTCCATATGCAATAGCTCATATGCCAGGAGCTAGCTAGAATCCAAATGAAGCGATCCGAGCCTAAGTTTATTATCTAATCATCTACAATCGAGAAGGGAAGTAGTGAGCAAAGACCAACCCAACGATCCTATTTCCAAATGGAAGTTCTACTAATCAACCATCAAGCAATACTGGCCTCTTTTATATAAATTCCTTATTATATTAACAATTCCAAATTCCCATCTTTTATATCCTTTCAAAGCTTGATTGTCTCTCTCGACTCTTGGAAAACATTTCCAATATCATAGTTTCTTTATTCGAGAAAATATCACTTATCCCAGTTAGAAAACATTTCCATATATTCACAAATTCTTACTTTCTATATTTTAGAAAATATACGTTGTTAACACTGGAAAACATTTCCAATTATCATTTATTTACTTCCCGTTATCCTAAATCATTTCAGCTTCTATACTTAGAAAACATCTCTGATTTACTTTGGAAAACATTTCAAAAATCTTTTTATTTGGTTAATGTTAACCCTGTTAAAAACACGAGTCAGAAATAATCAAATAAATGCACGTGAAACATATCATTAACATTTAAGTGCCAAGGATTGTTGTTGTCTCAGTTCAAAGGGAATGAGTTAGTCGGTACTAAAGCCCCGGGTCGATCGGTAGCAAATTACTGGGTCGGTCGGTACCAAATTACTGGGTCGGTCGGTACCAAATTACTGGGTCGGTCAGTACCAAAGCACTGGGGTGCTCAACTTCACAACAATGGGTTGGTCGGTCTCAATCAAGTGGATCGGTCGATGTTGTCCCCGACAACAGATTGCTCAATGAATTTCCATGGTTCTGCATAATTAAAAGAGTATGAATTGACTACTTATATGCATTGCAAGTATATGTGCCATGCAAAATAATGAGACACAACATCTGTGTTCACGTACAAATGATGGATGGAGCGACTCATTTACATATGAAGTATTAAAATGGTCATGGTGTACGCGTGATGAACGAAACACGCACATTTGCATAACATGGAAAGGATTGGAAGCTAAGACGTGAGCCTACAACAAAGTCTATGTACGTGCATTTAGTTCCATGCAAAAGGAATGACACAATGGCTTATATTATACATCACGGAAGTTGACATCACATGGTTAACATGACGCGCTGGCTTATATTGATGCAATGATATGGTTTGACACATATGGGTCGGTTCTAAACTATGTTCAAATGGGTTGGTACCATTTATTTTCCATCTAAGTGAAACGTAAGGTGCATTGAAGTGTTGGTATCAAAACGGATCAACTCACTACATCTTATACATTGTAGCAGCATGAATTAGTTGCATGCATTAATTGCTATGATGACACATGTTCAGTCATAAGCGTATAAAAGGTGGGCGGCTTCAATTAATATTTGTGTGGGATCAGCATCTCCTTTCTCATATATGAATAGTTTATATTATAAAGGATATAATGATTGGTACGTGATAGTGTAGTGATCCATACAAGTTTTTGTGTAGCGCAGATATTAGCTGACTTCAGAAAAGGTAGTGGCATAAAGAAATGCATGGGTCGGCTTCAAATAACATAGTGGCACAGAGGTAATTTCAGTGGGTCGGTATTGTTAAGAACAGTGGATCAGCTGCTATAAATATTCATTGGGTCGGTCACAAAAATAGCGGTGGCACAGTAGAAATTAACTGGGTCATTTGCTTCATGTATCACGTGGTCGGTCTTAAGCGAACTATAGTGGGTACGCTTCAAAAGTATAAACCTGAAAGGCTCCAAAATATAGTGTACCAGTCGGCCTTAAGATTGGTCGGTTGGGTCCAAACCCCCTAGTCGGCCAGTAATAAATGTGACTGTTGCGTACAGCTGTAAAGTAACCCAGTGGCATTTTCATAAATAAGTTTGAGTCTGACCCAAGTTTGAGGCCGACCCAAACCCTGCACACCATAATTACAACACTGCCACTACCACTAAACTACACCTATAAATAGCCCACTTCTCCACCATTCAAGGGACCGATTTTTTTCCACCCCGAAGGGTTGTCCAAATCATTTCTCCATCACTCTCAAACACTCTAAGCTCCATTACTGGCTTCTCCAATTCAGTCTATCTTCCTCCAACAACAAATGGACCGTATCATCTCCAAACACTATTAATTCTCTCTCAAGTTCAATCCAATCTATTCTAATCTCCGTAATTGTAATAACCCGGAAATCTGGGCCAATTTAAAAAATTTATTTTGGCAATTTTAGCGAATTTTGATTATTTAAAATGAATTATTTTAGATAATAACAACGAGAAATTTATTTTGAATAGAATTCGAACGTATATATTTATATAGATCGTCATTAGAATATAAATATTTATTTATTTAAATTATAAATGGAATTGAAAATGACGCGGTAGTTCGATAATTCGGTTTCAAAATTCAATTGAATGTACCGAGTGTAAAATAAACCGGATTTTAGTGAAACAAAAAATAATAGAATCTAATTGAGAATATCTTTCCAACGAATCCGAAAAATCAAAATTTCATAGCGGGGATAAAAAGATATGTCCAGTTGAAATTTCAGAATAGTCGTTATGGAATTCAGGCCCTTAAAAATGGGAATTTTGCAAACGACCTCGGATTTCGACGAAACCCCTTTTGTTGGATCCGCGATGTCAAATTATTGCTAGGTTTCAAATTTCATAATTTTTCGAATCAATATGTGAGTATGGCAAAGGAGTTTCAGTTGATTTTAATCGACTGGAAAATGGCCATTTTTCAAACGGTCTCAGAATTCGACGAAATTAGTTTTATTAGGACCGTATCGTCAATACGAAGCTAGAAAATATTTTTCGGGAATTTTTCGAGTTAGTATGTGACCCTGGTAAATTGAAATGCGCGTTCAAATTCAATATATAGAGTTATATGTTGATTTTGACGAAAACTGATCGAAACGATCGAATCAGCTTACGATACATATCCCATTGTGTTCGGAATGGGGGTAATTAGCTGTGAACGACAGGCGGTGGGCCTCGTTTCGAGGTCGAAATTAAAAGTTGCTTTATAAAGGAAAATTAAAATAATATAAAATAATATATATATATATATATATATACCATTCAGACCTAATTTCCCATTCACTTTTCAAACCATGGTCAACGGGGTCAAACCCGCCTCCTTCCTCAATTGGAACGACGGAATCGCTCCCCCTTCTCGTGCCTCCGACCATCGTGGCTGCGCCGCCCTTCCCTCGCGCCCCCTCCTTCCAATCGAACGCAGCCTCCGCCCCCTTTCAAACCCTAGCCTCCAATCTGACTCCGCGCCGCCTGTCACGTGCTCCCCCCCCCCAACCTCCGCGAGTCCAGCCCCTCCCCCTTGATACCCAAATTGCCACCGCCGCTGAGATGGCCTCTGACACCCCCATCAGGCGCGACACTCCTTTCCCCCCTTTCCTTTGAAAGCCTGTAAGTCCTCTTTTTATCTAATTTTGTTTATTTAATGTTTTTAAACATTTTTTTTTATTAGGAAAAAAATCTGAAAATGTGATTTTTATTTGCTTAAAGGTTCGATTTTTATAATGAAGAAAGTTTGAATTTTTATTTAAAGATTATATATATATATATTTAATGAAAAGGTTATATTTTTCTAGACAAAAAGATTTGATTTTTGTAAGGTTAAAGATATGGAAAAGGTGGGTTATTTTATGGTATGTAAAGATCGAATTTTTAAATTTATAAAGAAGTGGTTTTTGCTTGTAGAAAAGATTATATTTTTATTTATAAAAATATAATTTTTATATGTGTACCGAAGTGAAAATTCGATTTTTATATATCGAATAGTAAAGTAAAAATTCGATTTTTATATATTGAATAGCGAAGTAAAAATTCGATTTTTATACATTGAATAGCAAAGTAAAAATTTGATTTTTATATATGTAGTGAATACGGATGACGAAAGTGATGAAAGAAGAAACGGCGGAGATTTTCCACATATGAAGAGTCAAGGCGTTTGGATTAGCTACTTGGTGAGAACTTCTCACCTTTTAATTTTGTTTTTCTAGTTAAAATATATACTAGGATGCAGATGGTGTTTAGTAGCACCCAACATCCGTCGTCCACAGACCATGGACGACTTGTATGCTTGTTTGTTTGATTTTGATGTGTAGTTGATTGTGTGATGTGATGTGAAATGAAATAAAACATTTATATAGTTGAAATAAAATATTTTATAGTGGAAAATATTTTATAGTTAAAAATAGAATTTTTAACGTGTGATATGAAATGAAATAAAAATAAACAAATCGGACGATTTGTTTATATATACACATTTGACTGATATTGATTGGAACGATAAATTTTACACATCGCCCAACTGTACAAATAAAATCTGTGTTTGATTGTTTGAAACCCCACACGGGTATTGGGATGATATTTGACGTACACTAATCCTGATTGTTTAGTTGTTTGTCAATCGATTGATTGACAGACTGTTATAAGCGTTAAATATTTATATTCGATGCTTATACAGTGTAGAATGCACTTTGGATGATGGTTGATTATTCATCGTTGTTATTGTATACATGTGTTGTAGAAAATCCATATAATTAACATTATATGGTAATTGATTGGGCCTCATTCAATATTGGAAATAGAAATATTTGAAAAAGAAATATTTGAAATAGAAATATTTGAAATAGAATATTTGAAATAGAAATATTTGAAATAGAATATTTGAAAATAGAAATATATGAAGCCGTGTCGATTAGATTGACGCCATTTTGACGTGAGCGATATTTATATCGATTTTATTCATTTTATAATGAATATCGAAAGTGATTTCAAAATCTGATATTTCAAAAAGAATTGAAATTCGAATTTAAATTGAATAGAAATGAATTCGAATTTAAATTGAATAAAAATGAATTCGAATTGAAATTGAATATAAATGAATTCGAATTGAAATTGAATATAAATGAATTCAAATTGAAATTGAATCGAATTGAAAACGAACTGAAATTGAATTAGAAATCAATTTGAATTGAAATCATTTTGAAAACGAATTTAAAATGAATTATAAAAATATGTTTTTAAAAAGAAATTGACGAAGTATATATTATATATAATATAATGGCCTGAATAGAACGCGCCGCACTGCGGTAGTTCGTGAATTTCGACCATTAACTTCAAATGGATATTGCGGGAGATCCGACCGTCGGATTCTCCTAAAACCGGAACCGTTGGGTTCGTATCGAAAAGAGCTTTCTAACAAATATTAGAAATTTGAAATCTAATGGTTGGATTTGGAATTATGTCCAAATCAAATTTGGAAAAGGTCGTTGTAAGTGCAGTTCGATGGCCGTTGATGGAAATCGACTGTACGGGCCTTGATAAAATTATTAAAAATAGTAATAATTTGTGTAAAATCATAAGAAATGATTTGGGAAAAATTGGGATGAAAAACTCCATATTTGAAAAGATAAAAATAGATTTTTATCGAAATGAACTAGTTTTGAACTAGAATTAAAATTCTATTTATTTTTAAATAAATAAATTTGATTTGAAAGGGTTTTAAAAGTAACCAGGATTTCCAATAATTGAATTGGAATGGATTTGAATCGAAATTGTCTTTGGATTATTTCGATGTTGGATTTCGTGATTATACAGATATTGTTATGGAAATTTGAAAGATATATTTATATCGTTATTTCCAATACGATATTTGTTGGTCGTAGAATTTGATATTGAATATAAGCCGATATATTTTCTATTCAGAGCCTTGTATTTAATATCAAATGTGATTTGGGTTTGTCGTGAATGGTGTCTTCATTAACACTGTTCTTAAGCCTAGTTGAGAAAAAGATTAAATCTTTTATTTAGATTTAATGAAGTGTACAATTAAATAATATTTAATTGAATTGGTATTGATTTTTGGGTTTATCGTGAACAGTGTTTTAAATAAAACTTGTTCTTTAACCTGATAATTAATAGAATGTGATTTTGGGTTGTCGTGAACAGTATCTTCAATAATACCATTCTTAGATCCAAAGGAGTTAAGAAAATCAGAAACTAACTGGAGATTAGTTAAGTTGAATGGTTTCTGGGGTATTGATCTGATGTTGGTTTCGGCCTTCGGAGTTAATACTTAGGGAATTGCTCACTTGCTAATTTATGGTTAGGGTCTGATTGAAATGTAATGTGATTTTGGGTTTATGGTGAACCGTGTTTTAAATGACACTGATTCTTTAACCCAGTTAAAGATTAAAACTAAGAGGAGTTTTAATGAATCTTTAATTAGATTGAAAAGATCGAGAATGGAGTATCACCAGTTTTGCTCCAAAGCGATAGTTAAATCTTTAATTAGATTTGGACGTGGAATGGTAATTAATTTTACTGATAACACCGTGTTTTAGATATGGAGTATTACCAGTTTTGCTTCATGGGATGAATAGGTTGGGATTGGGAAATAAAATAAATAATTACTTCGGTGTGGTTCGCTAATCTCGACTAGTTTGGAAAACCATAATTTGGTTTGATACGACATCCAATGGAAGATTAAAGAATAAATTATAAAGAATTTATCTTTGATAAAATTAATGGGAACCTTTCCCTAAGAATCGAAATTTAGACACTAGCTGTAGGTTAGTTAAGAAGAATGGTTTTCTGGGTATTGATCTGATGTTGGTTTCGGCCTTCGGGGTTAATATTTGTGAAATTGTTCTCTTGCTGATTTACGGTTAGTGGCTGCTGAATTGGATTGAGGCGTATGTTGTGTTTGTGTAACATTGGTTTATAATATACGCGAGTTGTTCGGAAAGGCCGGGTTTATACCCATTCTGAATAACTGATTCGACGATAAGTCAAATATGATGACGGTGGTCGAAGACCGGAAGTCTTCACATCGTTTGGGTGATTACTGATGATCTTGATTGGGCTGTACACCCAAGATGAGGGAATCAGTCGGTGGTCGTCCAGATGTACTTGGAGATCGACGGATATGCGAGGAAAGTGCCTCCGGTTTCGTTCAAGCCTAGAACGGACTTGTAAATGGATGGTGTGTCTGACATTGTATTCCTTTATATTGTATTCGTTGATCTCTGCTAAATTTATATCTGTTTGGCGGCAGAAAATTTATTCTCTTGCTTAACGCCCTTCTCTGAGACATACGAGCTCAGAGGTTATATATTGGCAGAAATCAGTGGTACGATATGGATTGATAGTGTGGCATGCTGAGATGCAGTGATCCAGACTTTTGTTGAAAAGCAAAGTTTGGTGGATGATGATCAAAGCGCAACTTTAATATAGAATGGCTTTGTGTATAGCGTTGATTCGCGAGCCTCACACCCCGTTATGGTGGTAAACTGATGGTTTGATCAGTATGCTTTTTAGTGGATGGGCACCTTAGTGGTGTCGTGGATTCGTTCGACCGAGATGAGCTTAGTGCACAGGGATAGAGTAAGCGGTGTTTTCTCTCGCTGGGACGTAAGCCGCGGTGATACTCTGGTCCCAAAAGTGCGGATGTGCAAACGGTGTTTTCTCTTGTTGGGATGTAAGCCGTGGGGAATTGCACTACGCGATCGATCTTTCGAATCAGGAGCCACCATGATGGAAATCCAATTTCCAATACGTGTATTTCGGTTTTATTTGTAGAGCCTAGTATGGCGACATAGTGGGATGGGGCGCTTATGCCGTCTATGATTGATACTTATGATTTGAAGATGTTTTATACAATATGCACTTATAATAGTATCAAATGATTTGTTTTAAACATATCAAGCATTCTTGGCTATTATAAGGTAAAAACCCTATCCTCCGGCTTGCGTTGCATTGTGTGATGGGACCTGGGTCTTATAATAGCTTCATTTTTCTTTATTTAGCATTGCGCTGTTGTTTTATGCACTGAAGTTCTTGGGAGGAAACCCGTTCCGTGTTATACGGTGTGGTCCCTTGATTTACCTTACTTTGAAAATAAAGATAAATAACTGTTTTAGTTCTCACACCAGTCCCATGACTGACCTGGAGTTTATTGTTTTAACCTAAACTCTGGGTGCCCTTATTTTGACATGGGCAGCTAGTAGTTTTGGTTTTGCAGATTTATATTCACAGGATCCTGGTTTACAGCTGGAACGATGCTCGGAAAGCTCTGTATCCGTGTATTATTTTCAGTTGTGTTTTATATTGTTTTTCCGCTGCAATGTAATTTAAATCTCCGATATTTGTTGAATGTAATTTATTCATTTATACTCTGTATATTCTTGTATCTGATGGAATTGTTGTAATAACAATGAAACGTTCTTCCGTTTGCGTTCTGATTTGTCTTGTCCTCACAGTAATTTGTTCTTTCTCATCTCTTCGGAGACCGGGGAAGTTCGGGTCGCTTCAGTAATCTTCTCTAAAGCCTAGATCTAACGCTAAACCACCATGGAATCCATGAAGTTCGTTCAATTGCTAAAGTGATCGAAGATCTATACATCCATCATCACAAAGCAAGAGATCTCACCGATTCCTTTACAAATTCAAGAAAAATCTAGATCATAAAGAGAGAAAAGGGGGAGATGAACAATATGAGTGAATTCATGTATTTTGTAAAACAAAGTATGGTAATGATAAGCGATTCCATAGTGGACGTAGGTCTAAATTGACCGAACCACTCTAAAAATCTCGTGTTCTTTGCTTTTTGTTCTTTATTCTATGACTGTGGCTCCGTTTTCTCATTTATAACCGTTTGGTGAAGTGCTTTAGCAGTATCTTTGGTGTTGTGGCCATTTTTTGGTTTCAACAGTTAAACCGATGTAATATAAAACATCATTACTATAACCCACCTCATTTATTATTCATTTACCAATCGTATCACTCCCGTCCCTACCGAACCTTAACCATTCCTCTATCAATCATGAAGTCAATCAAGTTGGGGTATAATTACCTCTCAGGCCTTGATTGAACAACTTTATCAACTTTGAAATAGACAAGGCTCACAAATTTCAATTTCAAACAAAAGAGTGTTACGCACTCTCGAATTCAGTTTGAGATTCCACTTCTTTCTAAGCAAATCATCGATTATAACGATAGCATTACAATCCCTATTTCTGAAATATTAAAATTTAAAATATAGCTTTTATTCATTAAATTAAATAAATAAATCTTTGTTAAAAAAGAAAGTAAAAGGTACTTTCCTGACTTCGATATAATCGAATTTTAATAAATAATTCCCTTTCGAATAATCTATATTCGATAAATATTCCGAACTTCGGAATAATCTACCATTTCAGTTTAACTCAAATTGGCTTATAATTATTTCCACTCGTAAACATTTGCTTTCAAACTGCTATTCATTATTAAATATGAATTTCATTCCTTAATAGGAATCTAGACTTGTTTATTCCAATTAACTTGATTTTTATTTGTAAATATCCTTACTGCTCTACTTCCCGTTATCGAGTCCCTTTTTATAACCACATCATATTCTGTTTCATTTATAAACTTCGTTTATAAAATTGTTACTCAATTGACACTTCTCCGTTTATTTTAAACAGTTCAAGTTCTCTTTTGAATATACGCCATACATTCTATAACTTCCGAAATTAACTTAATTTGTTTCCTATAAATCCCTTTTTATGACTTATTGCAAACCATAGAATTTATTGAAATATTAACCTCCTAACATATTTATATTAAATTATAGTTTCATGTTAAATAAAATTTAAATATCCGTTCAGGAATAAATCTTTTGTATAAAATTCGACATAGCTGAGTTCCTATTTATAAATTCGTTGGATTTATCTCAATTTATTTTATATTCCAAATTTTGGAATAAAACCCATCGTTTCTTTCAAAATTGATTTCCCATTTCCCTTCTCATTAAATTTCGATTTTGAATTCACTTTCGCCAACTCAAATTCCTCTTATGACTACTGGGTTTAAATCCCACTTCAAATATTGGTGTTAACACTGATTTCCATTTTTCTTATATAAATTCGACTTGAATTTATATTTTAATTTATCGTATAATAAATGTTTTATTAAATTTATAAATATCGTTACAAACAACTTCTTTTTTAGTCCACTTAAACAAGTTTCTATTTCCAGTCCATTTGAAATCTAATTTCTATTTTGGAAATAATTTCCTTTTAAAATCTCAAATTTCTTTTCTACATTCTAAAATATTTTACAGTATTTAAATACGAAAATTATAGGGCCAGTTAATTCAACCAAAGATAATCAATCACCAATCATATATCACATCATATATCACAATAAATAAATAAAAATAGTAAATAAAATGTTGAGGAATCCAGTTGGATCCCTCCATCCTGTTTTCCTGCATCCACAGATGTTAATCAATGTCAATAATATTAGTTTCATCAATATAAAATATCATGGCAAACTAATAATCGATCGACGATATAACATATCAACCATTTCAACCAATTTTATCAACCATTCATTCAAACAACCATCACATAGTATAAAATTACTATAAATAAATTTAAAACTTGTTTATATAAAAATATAAACAAGCCAGAGTTAGTGAGTTTTCTCACATAGTTTCATGGTTGACATGTTTCATTTAAAATTATACAAACATTTGATTTTCATCATGAAATTCCAGTAGCTTTTCTCTCAGCCGCGTTAATTTCATAATGTAAATCTCATTGTTATACGGTTCCAACGGATCTGGTCGCCTTCAGTTGTGTTCACGAATGAACGATGTATATAATTATTAATTACAAGTTATAACTAAATTAAACATTATTAATATAATTAATTAGTTAATAATCATTCCTAATTACCGTGTTAAAAAAAATTAACCACGGTTTCCAAACTTGCTCATCATCTTCCCTCAAAATCGTTTGTGTTTTACGTGCAAATTACCCTAATACATCTTCGCACCCCTCCCATTCCCCTGCTTCATACATGCTTGTTCAGCTTCACGTCCATCCTCGCATTGTTTGTCCCAGTAGCTATCTGAGCAAATTTCCTTGTAAACTTTTATCTATTTAGAAGCCCTTTTGCCAAAGTCTGCTTCACCAATACTACTACATCATAAATCGTTGTAGAACACTTTCTCTTATTACCGCGTAACCATGTTTACCAAACTCGCTACTGTATTCTTCCCCACAAAACAACTCCCTTTTAATCTTTCAATTTCACTATTTTTACAACTAAAATACTAACAGCCTCCCCTTACATGCACTCCAGTACATGAGTCCACCTTCACCAAAGAACTGCACAACCCTTGCTTAAACGCAATACAGTACTCCCACCGATACACCATTAAACAATGACCCACACCACCTCAAACACCATCACGCTTCTTAACCAGGCACCATCAGTTATAGCAGACTTCGAACAACTTCAGTTTCTTCCCCTCTAAAACTCACCTTCGAACTCAGCTTCCCTTCCGTTTCACGATGCTCTGAACACCCCCTGAATCACGAATCTGTCCTTGAAAAGGACTGATGTCCTTCCCATCACCACTGGTTTCAAGCCTTAGCTTGCGATTGGTAATCATCCAGAGCCCAAACAATGAACGCGAGTCACGAACATGATATAGGATTATAGAGCCTCGCGATTTCAAGAATTCTTATTTGATTATTTTTTCAAATATTGAAATCGTAAGACTGTCCTTTGTTTGTTTACTGAAAGAAGAAAGAACAAATACAAGCCTGAAACATTGGCAGGAAGTTCATTTTTTCTTTGTGGATATATATTATATCACCCTCAGCCAAAATGTTGAATGGAAGACCGAGATATTTTTATTTTTTTGCTTTTTTTCCTTTTCGCAAAGATAGTGTCAGGATAAGATTTGTCAATATTCTATAAAATCTTAGCATGTGCTTTGATTTCGAAATTGCTAGTGCTTAGATTTATTTAAGATTGATTTTGATACAGAGCTTCCATTCGAAGATACAACTTATAGGAGCACATATATCCTGTCGTGTTTTGAGTGAGTTTTGAAATGATCCCATAAGCCGAAATAATTGACTCACATACAAAGCAATATGGCAAGCTCTTTAAATGATCTGATGGAAATTTGGGTACGATTTTGCCAGATTGCCATATGACAGGATTTCGATTTGGCTAAAATTTCATAGCCAAAATGTTTGAATGCTTTTATATTCAAAACATTTTATACGAATGTTATGTACAGTCTTGCAAAGATTTCGCAATTTCAGATAAGTTTTTTTTCTTACATAGATTTGGCAGATAAAATTTGGTCTAGATTGTTCATGGATTGTCACTATATATTTTTATTTTGTTGGGTTACTTTTGTACAATCCTATGCGTAAACCAATAAAAGTAATTTACTTGGATGACAATTGTTAATGTAAAATATTTCAAAATATAAGTTGAACAGTAGTCCAACAAATGATTAAAAACATATTTGTGATGATACTGGGTTGAATTAACTGATATATGTATAGAACAATCAACTGAAACATACAATTACTGTGAAAGTTTTCAAATTACTCATGTTCAAATATGCTACAAGAAGCTGTTGCCATTTAAAAGATATTGTACAATACTATTTTATCAACGGCTCACCACGAAATGAATTTTAATAAATATGTTTTAAGTTATAAAGTGTGGCGTACCTAATTATATATACTTTTGCTCACGTACGATCCGCTGTAGACAAAAATAAAGATACCATTGCGTTGAGCAATGCGCTACGACTCCAGAAATGTTAAAAAATAGGCAAATTTATTTATTTTATGAAGTACCAAAAATACTGATATACGACATAAATTATGTTAAACAAAATGTTGTTTATTTTCCAATTTAAAAATTACAGAAAACTTCTGTTAATTAAATTACCAATACATTATTTAGAATGTTGTTAAAATTTAAAACCAATATTTTATTATATTAAATAAATCATTATGGTTTATAAACAATTCCATAGCGACTTTCTGAAAATTTGATTTGGACATAACTTACAATCTATAAGACGAAATCTTGATTTTTCTCTTCTATTAGAAAAATATAATCAAATAGATACGTATATTTCTTATTTCAAAGAAATCTGACTTATATCAGATCATGTATATTCAATTGAAGTTTATAACGTATTATTACGAACTATCACGACGTTACGAGCACATTTTAAATTAAATTATAAATTATACGTTCAAACTTCATTTTTAATAAATAAATTCTTATAAAAACCCTTTTATATTTCTAATACAACATTTAAAACAAATTACATGTTCAAAATTAAAAGGAAAAAAATCCGGGTCATTACACAAAATTTGTTTTTTCATATCTACCTATGCTTATGCATACATCTGTACAAAGTTAAACAGATGGTAGGACATGTGTACCAAATACTTGTGTTTATATTGTATATGTATGGTATATTTATGCACAAATATAAATTTGTAAAGAAACTTTATGCAAAGTCATGAAATATGTATGTAAATAGTTATAGCATAACTTTTGTAATAAAGTAGAATTATTTCCTTTAAAAGAGCCATTGTGTTGAATGAGTCATTTCATCATACACTTTGTCAAGAGTTTGAGGAAATGTCACTCTAGAATTTAAACGATGTTCCCTATACTATAGCAGTATTTTTACTTCCAAAAATCACTTTGTTTTACAACTTGCATGATTAAGAGATTTCACAACTCAATGAAAGCAAATTTTGTAGCGTATGTGCATGTGTGCACCCTATGCATGTGCACAAGCCCAAATCATCCAATGTCCAGATTTCCTCTTTCCTTGATAACACTTTCTGAGTAAAATACAAAGAAATTGCTAAAGGTTTTGTCATTGTGTTAACGAATTTTTCTGAATGATTATTCCTTACAAAAGAGTTTACAACAATATATAATCCATGTAAATGTTACATGAAATGACCAAGGCTTGAGTAACCTATGAGTCTGTTATGTAGATGTATAACTGATGATACCAAATGCTTATAGGATCTATCATTTAGGTTAATAAAAGAGCTCATTTACCAACTAAACTGATATATTTATATTGGTGAACAAGTGATCTTAGGGATTTAATAGGGGAAAGCCTATTAAGTAAGTGATCCAAACTAAAGTTGATATTAAATCAGGATAATTGTATATATAAATAATTCGGTATAAAGGGTTGGTCACTTCAGTTGATCTCTTCAAACATATTTATGCTTGGTGGAAGAGGAACTAATTTCTCTTAGTTTTATGCCTAAGGTATT
>JASFAX010007075.1:0-28086 GCA_030737875.1 Allium sativum | reverse complement strand
AGGCAAAGAGTTCTGGATATGTCTTCCTAATGTTCTCCTCTGTCTCCCAAGTGCAATCATTCTCGTCCTCGCCCCACTGAACCTTGACTAGCTTCAGCGCCTTCCTTCGAAGTTGCTTCATGTCGTGCTCGACAATACGGGTCGGCTTGCGGTTCTCAACCGCCTCGGGTTCTACTTCGAAGTCCTCTAACTGATCAGGTGAAATAGTCATATCTGGGTCGTGGACGAACTTCCTTAGTTGGGAAACATGAAATACATTGTGAACTCCCGCCATCTTCTCTGGTAAGTCAACTCTATATGCCAAATTCCCAACTAGTTCAAGAACAGGGAATGGGCCAACAAATCTTGGTGCCAACTTGCCTCTCCTGCCAAATCGTACCACGCTCTTCAACGGAGAAATCTTGACAAACACCAAGTCACCAATGGAGAATTTTAAGTCTCTTCTCCTCTTATCAGCATAACTCTTCTGCCTATCTTGGGCAGCTCTCATTCGTTGTTGAATGATCTTAATCTTATCTGAAGTTTCCCTCACCACATCTGGTCCAAGCATAAACTTCTCGCCAGTCTCTATCCAACATGATGGTGAGTTGCACGGTCTTCCGTACAAAGCTTCAAACGGAGCCATTCCGATACTGGATTGGTAGCTATTATTATATGCAAACTCTACTAGATGCAAATGGTCATCCCATGATCCGCCAAAATCCAGTACACAAGCTCTCAAGAGGTCTTCCAATATACGATTCACCTTCTCCGTCTGACCGTCGGTCTGAGGATGATACGCGGTACTGAGATGTAATTCTGACCCCAGAGCCTCTTGTAAGCTCTTCCAAAACCCACTAGTGAACAACGGGTCTCGGTCACTCACAATGCTTTTAGGTACTCCATGAAATCTCACTACCCATTTCATATACAATTCTGCTAACTTAGCTGCCGTTCTGGTCGATTTGACTGGTATAAATCTTGCACTTTTAGTCAGTCGATCCACAATTACCCAAATGCTCTCATGTCCCAATCTAGTCCTTGGTAACCCATCAATGAAATCCATCGAGACTTGCTCCCATTTCCATTCGGGAATTTCTAATGGTTGCAACAACCCACTAGGCTTCTTTTGCTCGGCTTTAACTAGCTGACAATTCATGCATTTGGATATAAATTTCCCAACGTCTCTTTTCATCCCTTCCCAGTAGTAAGTCTGCTTCATGTCTCGATACATCTTATTACTACCGGGGTGTATAGTCAGTTTTGAGTGATGACATTCTCTAAGCACTTCATCCCTCAATCCATTGACATTGGGTACAACAAGCTTTCCATTCTTTCTAAGCCATCCATCTCGATCAAGCCCATACTTGTTCATCTCCTCATAGATACCCATCTCTAACTTGGAGATGATTTCCAATAGGTTAGGATCGTCCCTCTGACTAGAGCCGATCCGCTCAATCAAAGTGGGTCTGATCGTCAAACTTTCTAACATTTCTGGATCCAATTCGCACTTTGGTCTGAAATCAAACCCAGCGATGTACTCCAGTTGCTTCCATTCTAGAAACATATGCCCTAAGCTGGCATGTCTCCTACTCAATGCATCAGCCACCGCATTGCCCTTTCCCGGTGTATATGCGATGTCGAAATCATAGGAAGCTAAGAACTCTAACCATCTCTGCTGACGGAGATTCAGATCTTTCTGAGAGAAGAGATACTTCAACGACTTATGATCTGTAAACAGCTCAAATCTTTCTCCCAAGAGATAGTGTCTCCACATCTTTAATGCGAACACGATCGCTGCCAATTCTAAATCATGGGTAGGGTATCTTCTCTCGTGCTGTTTCAATTGCCGACTTGCATAGGCTACCACCCTACCGCCTTGCATCAATACAGCACCCAGTCCGGTACCACAAGCATCCGTGTATACCGTCATCTCTTCATTCCCCTTAGGAATGACTAACACTGGTGCGCATGTCAACTTGTCCTTTAGACTCTTGAATGCATTCTCGCACCTTTCATCCCAGACAAAAGCTTGATTCTTCTTGGTCAACTGGGTCAATGGTGCTGCTATCTTGGAGAAACCTTGGATAAACTTACGATAATATCCAGCTAACCCCAAGAAACTTCTTACATCTGTTGCATTCTTAGGCGTAGGCCAATCCTGTACCGTAGCCACCTTCGCAGGGTCCACGGCAATACCATTCTCGGAAACAATATGACCCAAGAACCTCACTTCCCTCCTCCAGAAGTGACACTTAGAAAACTTTGCTTTCAATTGGTGTTTTCTCAACGCCTCCATCACTATTCTTAAATGTTCCTTTTGTTCTTCCTCTGTCCTTGAGTAGACCAAAATATCATCAACGAACACAAGGACAAACTTATTCAACTGATCTCTGAATACCCTATTCATAAGATCCACAAAATATGCTGGGGCATTGGTCAGCCCGAATGGCATGACCAACCACTCATAAAATCCAGACGGCGTCCGAAATGCCGTTTTAGCTATACTCTCAGCTTCCACTCTAAGCTGATGAAAACCTGTCGCGAGATACAACTGAGAAAATACTCTTGCGCCACTCAACTGATCGAACAAATCGTCTATCCGCGGTAGAGGATACTTGTTCTTCCTCGTCACTTTATTCAACTCGCGGTAGTCTACACACAAACGAAGGGAACCATCCGCCTTTGGTAGCAAACACAACCGGTGCTCCCCATTCAGAAACACTCCTTCTGATAAATCCCTTCTTCAAAAGATCGCTGACATGCACCTCGAGCTCTCGCTGCTCCCTTGGTGCCATACGACGAAGTGGCATCACTATAGGTCTGGCATCTTTCACCAAATCAATACGAAACTCAATCTCTCGATGTGGTGGAAGCCCGGTCACTTCTTCGAAAACGTCCGGATACTGGCCAACCACGGGCAAACCTGACAACTCACTATGCGGAATGTCGAGGGAGTTTAGAAAACTAGCCAATACCCCCTCACTGGGTAGACCACCAAACTCTATCCTCCGCCCATCATCCGCTCTAGCTATCACCAAAAAGCCCTCACAGTCTACCACCACCCCGTATCTTTGGAGCCAATCTACTCCCAAAATAATGCCAAACCCAGTAAAGCCCAAAACAAAGCAATCACAAACAAACATACATCCATGACTCGATAAGACCACATTACGACAAATCATGCTAAGGCTAGTCGAACCACCAATCGGGTTCGTCACTGCTAAAGGTCTATCGACAATCTCAGGCTCCAATCCCAACCTATCTACCAGGTCACTAGATATGAAAGAACTGGAAGCTCCGGTATCAAACAAAACTCTAACAGTAACATCATAAACAGAAAGCATACCTTGAATGACGACATTCTTTCCCTTATCCGCCGCAGTTGGGGCATTCAACGAAGAAGGAATAGCATTAAGGGCATATGCTTTCACCATTTGCTTTTCTTTAGGGGGTTGCAGACACTTGTCCTTGTGATGTCCCATTTGGCCACAGTTGAAGCACTTCCTATCCGCTGGCTTGGCCCGACAATTGCTAGCATAATGGCCCTTCTTACCACAGCTGAAGCACTCAACGTCTTGCTTATTCCTTTTCTTCTGACCATCCTTAGTCTGACTCTGTTTTCTCTTATTCTGGGAACCACCCTTGCCTCCACCACTTGCTTTTGGTTTTGGCTCTTCTGCAGATGCAACCTCAGTCTTCGGCTTAGGGTAGAGACTTTCTGGCCTCAATGCTTTCCCCACAATTGATTCAAACGTCTCATCGATGTGGTTAATAAGCCTTTCCCCCTAGTACTGATCCAAACCAGTTATGAATTTCTCATTCTTCTTCTCGGCAGTATCAATAAGAGATAACCCATACTTCGACAAAGTGTCGAATTCAGCGATATACTCCGAGATAGCTCTGCCATTCTGCTTGAGCTCCAAGAACTTCTTAAACATCACTGACTTCTGAGCAGCTGGAATGAACTTCTCGCTAAAGCGAACCTTAAACTGCTCCCAAGTAATCTGATCTTCGAGAGTAGCTGCCTTTATAGCATTCCACCAATTCATTGCCCGCCCTTGCAGCTGACGGGACGCTAGCTTTCTCTTCATCGCATCCTCGATACCTAAATCCTCGAAGATACGTTCGTAACTATCCAACCAATCCTGAACATCCATAGCCGACTCCGTTCCATGGAACGGCTTCCCACCAAGGCTAGTATAATCCTTATTCAGCTTGGCGAAGTCGACTCTAGGCGCCTGCACTATTGGACCACCACCATTTCCACCATTGGGAGCTGCCCTCTGCACATCTCTAAGCATCTCTCTCATGAGGTCAGTAAACATCGTCCTCATGTCAGCAACATTCCCATTATTGGCTCCCCTACCAGCACCTCTAGTATATCGACTCATCGTCAATCTGTAAAAGGAAACGATTAACGACCCCATAGTGGCGCTAGTGCAGTACGACTTCATCCTTATACTAGTAATAGTATATATATATATATACAGCTTTTGAAAACCAAAGTAATCACAAATACGCTCTCTCGTATACGTATACTATCTCTCCCTGATAACTTCCCTAGGTTAACAACGCAACCTAGAGCTCTGATACCAAGTATGACGGCCGCCCCGCACCAGTCTGCATTTCCTCCGAAAGTGCGCTGTACACATGCCCGACAAGCACGGGATGGTCGTCAGAAGAAAGGAAAGAAGGGAATTAACTAACGAGGAACCTGTAGAATGTCTCACAGCGCATGGAATAAATATAATAATAACATACTTGACATAAAACAGGTGAGACAGTGCATAAGCTGATAACTAAAACCAACATCAAAATCAGAGCAGCGGAAATCCAAATACAGCTTATTACAACTTTTCAAATTTACTGTCTCTAAAACAAAAGAAAACTGAAGTAGAAGATGCACTACTAATGCCCAAGCAGTGATCTTCAACAACACAGGGAGAATACTATATATCATACGTGGAAGCCTCCTGCTCGTCTCCGGATCATCTACCCATGCATCACCAGCTAACCTGTCTCTAGTCTGCTCGTGTGAGCACCCAGAGTAATAAGAAGAGACATAAAACTCTGGGTCAGACATAAAGCCTGGTATGAGCGATAAGCATCTAAACAGAACAATAACAGGTATACTAAATCATACCTGAACCTGGACCTGCAACCAAAGAGTTAGTACCACATACCGTACAATAATCTAAGGTGCCATAATAAATAGTGTAGAGAATACGGGGGTGTGGTGTGCATGTCATAATGATGGCAAACAATCAACCATAGCAACCATCCTCACATCTCTCACTCAGTGCGTAAAGCATACGATGTCCACCACTGTCAATCACTAGACCCATCGAAGCAGTGACGGTGTTCAACTTGTACAACTACTGCCACTACCAAGCTTACCACATGGAGTCATGACCAAATCTTTACAAATGACCCCACTTCATTGGTTTATAGCCCTTTAGTCGTACCTAGGCCACTGTGGCCCTGAATCCGTTCACGTACCTCCCATACATAGTGATCCAAAGTCATAGACATCGATAGCCCCTTGGCACACGTCCCGCAGCAAAGCCCAATCATGAAGCTCACTCATTGGTTCCCAGCTGGATCCTGAGTCAAAGCTCCTCATTTGGACTTCCTTTGCATCTCAGGTTTTGATCGAATTGGAGTTGGTCTTCAGAAAAGTCATCGCGTAGTAGTAATAGCCCGCGTACGGTTCGGTTCGGTGCTCCTCGTCTAGCTCGGTTCGGTTCGGTGTAACCTTCCTGCTCGGTTCGGTTCGGTGGTCCTAGTCCATGCCTGGATCAGTGCTCCATCTCTTCTCGGTTCGGTTCGGAAGTATAGTGCCCATCCTCTGCTTGGTTCGGTGGTTGCTCCCTTCTAAGTTCCCCGATCCGATCCTGTTCTTCTCCATTTGCCCGATCCGATCCCACTCGCTTGCTTGCTCCGATCCGATCCGCTCCCTAGCCTACTCCGATCCGATCCTGCTCCATAGCTCCGATCCGATCCTCCGTCCAACTCCAACTTTAAGAAGTGGCATTCCTTCTTGCCAAATTTCTTTTGTGCCAGGTTCCCGTTCGGGTCGGATTCCTTGCCTAGCTCTCCTATCCGATCCGAGCCCGTACCCGATCCGATCCGAAACCCTACACAACTTTCTGCAACTTTTTCCAGCAACTTGTTTACGCCATTCGACGACGTTTTCGACCAATCTAACTATTCTAATCAACCACAAATCATTCCAAACAGTCATAGCAACATAGCAAACTAACCACAAACACCAAAACAATGAATTTACGTGTCAAAATGGATCAAATATACCCAAGACCCTATATTTTCCCTTAAGCATGTTTAAGCAAAAATAATCATAGGGTTAACAAAACTTAATCAAACTAAACCAAATTTCTACCAGAGGCATAAAATATTATTTTCGAATTTTTAGATATTTTTCCACAATTTATTAGTGTATAAATTCGCTAATTTTCACTAATTACCCTTAATTAACTGTAATTAGTGTCAAAACAATGCTAATCACTCACCTTGGCCACAAATGAAATTCTCAGAACTGAAACCTCGCTGATTTGGGTGAATTCTAACGTCTAACAACAACTCTAATCTTGCTTTCGTGTTTCCTCTCCTTAATTTGATGTAGATTAAGCCAAAACTCGATTAGAAGGTGATTTGGGGATGTTTCTAGATGTTGGCGGCCATTGTTAGGGTTCAAGAATGAAAGTGGCTGCTGGGAAATGAGGATAAGATCATTCTCTAACTGATTTCAGCCTCCTTCTTACCCTAATCCCGAAATCCCCCATTGGGCCTAGCTGTTAATCACCCGGTTAAGCCCAATTAAGCTGTTTTTCACTATCTGAAACTTGTTTCAGCCATACCTCCCAAACCGTGAGTCCGTTTGGCTAATGTGACCACTCTACGGAATTGTAAACCATCATCCGGAGCCAATGGAAGTGGTTTCAAGTCAAAATTCCTTTCCAGTCAAAAGTTATGGCCAAAACAGTACCAACTAGGGGTAAAATGGTCATTTAAAAATCGACAAAAATCAAGAACATGGGAAATGACCCCAATAGTCGTCCCCCAAAGTTACATGACCATACGACTTCGTGAGTGAAAGAAATAAATATTCTACGATTCTATGATACGTAGAATGCGGGTCGTTACACAGTCTGTTAAAATCGTGACAACGAAGACTACGCAATGGAACTTTCTAGAACCAAAATGGAGAACGCTGGAATTTGAGGCAAATTTGAACCCGAACCGTACCAGAAATTCAGAAACAAACACTGGCAGAGTGAAAACCGACTGTGAGAACTCTCTCTCACTGAAATTATTTTACAGTTATTATATAATAGGATGCAGATAGGGCTTAGCAGCTCCTGACTCCATTTTTTGTACAAACCATGGTTGATTGTTTGTTTGGATTGTGATTGGGATTGTCATTGATTGATATTGTTGTATATAAAATTATTTATATAAAATGTATATAAAAATTATCATGATGTGACGGCCGAGAATTTCTCTCGATCCGAATCAGTCGTTAAACCGATCTAGACCGTTCGAAACCCCTGATCGTTTGAGAACAGGGCAAATCAGAACACAAACAGAAGAACATTTCATTGTTATTACAACAATTCCATCAGATACAAGAATATACAGAGTATAATGAATAAATTACATTCGATAAATATCAGAGATTACAATAAATTACATAACAGCGGGAAATAATACAAAGCACAACTGAAGGTGATATGCGGATACAGAGCTTTCCGGATATCATTCCAGCTGTAAACCAGGATCCTGTGAATATAAATCTGCAAAACCAAAACTACTAGCTGCCCGTGCGGAAAATGAGGGCACCCAGAGTTTAGGTTAAAACAATAAACTCCAGGTCATTCATGTGACTGGTGTGAGAACTAAAACAGTTATTTAAAACTTTACTTTAAAAGAGAGTAATTCAAGGGACCACGCCGTATAACACGGAACGGGTTTCCTCCCAAGAATACTAGTGCATAGAATAAACAACGCAATGCTTTTTCGAAAAATGAAGCTATTATAAGACCCAAGTCCCATCACACAATGCAACGCAAGCCGGAGGATAGGGTTTTACCTTATAACAGCCAAACATGCTTGGTACGTTTAAAACAAATCATTTGATACTATAATAAGTGTATAGTGTCAAAACATTTTCAATCATAAATAAAAATCATAGACGGCATAGTATCCCATGCTACTATGTCGCCATACTAGGCTCTACAAATAAAGCCGAAATACACGTATTGGAAATTGGATTTCCGTCATGAGTCGAGGCAAGGGGCAAGCTCCTCTCAGCGTTCGAGACACTCTAGCAGATATCTCAGGACTACACACTCTGGGCAATCCTTGGATCTTCAGGGCCGGTCCTCACTTACGTTAGAGGATTGGAAATTCCTGAACACACGTTTCCCGGTCTTTACAGACCTATAATCGAGGCGCCTCATCCAACAACCACATAGGTGAAAAGTATATAAATGTCAGGGCTGGTAAGTCACTGACACCACCAAAGCTAGAAAGAAACGTCGTGCTCTCCCTGCAGTCCTTATCCCGTTTTTGACTCATACCGAGGTGTGAGGCTCGCGAATTCACGCTATACACAAAGCTACGCCACGAAGGCCGTGCTTTGATCATCAACCACAAGACTCTGCTTTTCAACAAAAGCCTTGATCATTGCATCTTAGCGTGCCACACAGGCAATTCTTGCCATGCGACTGATGTCCATTGATATACAACCTCTGAGCTCGTACGTCTCAGAGAAGGGCGTTAAGCAAAAGAATAAATTCTCCGCCGCCAAACAGATGTATATTTAATAGAAATCAATCAACACAGAATAAAATCCAATGTCAGACACACAATCCATTTACAAGTCCGTTCTGGGTCTGAACGAAACCGGAGGCACTTTCCTCGCATATCCATCCATCTCCAAGTACGTCTGGACGACCACCAACTATTTCCATCCTCTTGGGTGTACAGCCCAATCAGGATCGTCAGTAATTATCCAAACAATGTGAAGACTTCCTGTCTTCAACCACCGTCTTCATCTTCGACTTATCGTCGAATCGGTTATTCAGAATGGGTATAAACCCGGACTTTCCGAACAACCCGCGTATATTAAAAACGAATGTTACACAAACACAACATACGCCTCATTCCAATCCAGAATATTCTTTTATTCACAAAATCACATTTTTAGGGAAAGGTTCCCATTAATTTTATCCAAGATAAATTCTTTAAAATTTATCCTTTAATCTTCCTTTGGATGTCGTTTCAAACCAAATTATGGTTTTCTAAACTAGTCGAGATTAGCGAACTGTAACGAAGTAATTATTTATTTTATTTCCCAATCCCAACCTATTCATCCCATGAAGCAAAACTGGTAATACTCCATATCTAACACCACAGTGTTGTTTGTAAAATTAATTACCATTTCACGTTCAAATCTAATTAAAGATTTAACTATCGCTTTGGAGCAAAACTGGTAATACTCCATTCTCGCTCATTTTCTAAATTTGGTAATTTAGATTACAAATTCACATTTCAATCTAATTACAGATTCATTAAAACTCCTTTTACTGGGTTAAAGAACTAGGTGTTATTTAAAACACAGTTCACGACAAACCCAAATCACATTCTATTTATTATCGGGTTAAAGAACTAGTGTTATTTAAAACACCGTTCACGATAAACCCATTTCAAATGCAATAAAATATATTAGAAATTCCGATTATTTAAAACCCATTTTTAAATCTAATTTATTTATTTAAAAACAAATCAGGTTTTAAATTTAGTTCAAACAAGTTCATTTTGATAAAATCTATTTTTATCTTTTCAAATATGGAGTTTTTCATCCCAATTTTTCCCAAATCATTTCTTATGATTTTACACAAATTATTGATATTTTTAATAATTTTATCAAGGCCCGTACAGTCGATTTCCATCAATGGCCATCGAACTGCACTTATAGCGACCTTTTTCGAATTTGATTTGGACGTATCTCCAAATCCAACCGTTAGATTTTGAATTTCTAATATTCGTTAGAAAGCTCTTTTCGATACGAACCCAACGGTTCCGGTTTTAGGAGAATCCGACGGTCGGATCTCCCGTAATGTCCGTTTGAAATAAATGGTCGAAATTCACGAACTGCCGCGGCGCGTTCTATTCAGGCCATTATATTATATATATAATATATATTTCGTCGATTACCATTCAAAACGAATCATATAAATAGTTTTAAATTCGTTTCAAAAGCAATTTCAACTTCCATTTCAATTCAAATCAAAATTGAATTCTTCTTTATAAATTCGTTTAAAAATTCATTTCTATTCAATTCAAATTTCAATTCAATTTGAATTCATTTCAATTCGCTTTCAATTCAATTTGAATTCGTTTTCTATTCAATTCAATTCAAATTGGTTTTCTAATCGATTCAATTCAAATTCGTTTTCTAATCGACTCAATTCAAATTAGTTTTCTATTCAATCCATTTCGAAATCGTTATATATTCAATTCATTTCGAAATCGTTATATATTCAATTCATTTCGAAATCGTTATATATTCAATTCATTTCGAAATCGTTTTCTATTCAATTCATTTCGAAATCGTTATATATTCAATTCATTTCGAAATCGTTTTTTATTCAATTCATTTCGAAATCGTTATATATTCAATTCATTTCGAAATCGTTATATATTCAATTCATTTCGAAATCGTTATATATTCAATTCATTTCGAAATCGTTATATATTCAATTCATTTCGAAATCGTTATATATTCAATTCATTTCGAAATCGTTATATATTCAATTCATTTCGAAATCGTTTTCTATTCAATTCATTTCGAAATCGTTATATATTCAATTCATTTCGAAATCGTTATATATTCAATTCATTTCGAAATCGTTATATATTCAATTCATTTCGAAATCGTTATATATTCAATTCAAAATGAATAAAATTGATATAAATATCGTTCACGTCAAAATGGCGTCAATCTAATCAACACGGCTTCATATATTTCTATTTTCAAATATTCTATTTCAAATATTTCTATTTCAAATATTTCTTTTTCAAATATTTCTATTTCAAATATTTCTTTTTGTCAACACACGACTAATCTCAATGAATGAGTACCGTCCACGTGTGACTATTTTTGTTAAATTATTTCGTTCAACACATGACTAATCTCAACGGATGAGTACAGTCAACACATGAACCATTATTTTATATTGATAAAGATGTAAATTTTATTATAAAAATATTTCGTTCAACACATGACTAATCTCAACGGATGAGTACAGTCAACACATGAACCATTATTTTATATTGATAAAGATGTAAATTTTATTATAAAAATATTTCGTTCAACACATGACTAATCTCAACGGATGAGTACAGCCAACACATGAACCATTATTTTATATTGATAAAGATGTAAATTTTATTATAAAAATATTTCGTTCAACACATGACTAATCTCAACGGATGAGTACAGTCAACACATGAACCATTATTTTATATTGATAAAGATGTAAATTTTATTATAAAAATATTTCGTTCAACACATGACTAATCTCAACGGATGAGTACAGTCAACACATGAACTTTTATTTTATATTTCCTTTATTTTCTAAATGGGAATGAGGCCCAATCAATCACCATATAAAATTAATTATATGGATTTTCATACAACACATGTATATAATAGCATTGAAGAATAATCAACCATCAACCAAAGTGCACTACACTGTATAAGCATCAAATATAGATATCTAACGCTTATAACAGCCTGTCAATCAATCGATCGACATATTTAATCAATCAGGATGAGTGAACTTCAAATTTCATCCCAACATCCGTGTGGGGTTTCAAACAATCAAACACAGATTTTATTTGTGCAGTTGGGCGATGTGTAAAATTTATCGACCCAATCAATGTCCTTCAAATAGGTGTACATAAACAAACCGTCCGGTTTGTAAATGAATATTTTATTTTATTCACTTCACGTTAAAAATTATATTTTTAACGATAAAACATTTTATTTCAACATATGAGTTTCTATTCAATTCATTTATTCAATAAAATGATATTTTTATTTTTCTAACATATTTTAGAAAATTTCGGCGGCATAACGGCACGATACTAGAAACGGGACGAGGCCTAGCCTTATCCCCGGTCTAGTGAAGGCCCACGCCATTCACACATCAATCAAATCCATTCATTTCACCAAACAATTCAATTTCAATCAAATAATCTAACTAATTTTTGAAATCTAACAAACAAGTCCATGGTCTGTGGACGATTGTGTCGGGTGTTACTAAGCACCGTCTGCATCCTAGTATATATATATATATCTAGAAAATTAAATTGAAAGGTGAGAAATTCTCACTTATAGCTATCCAATCATCTTGACTCTTCATTGATAGAAATCTTCATCGTTATTGCATCTTCGTCATCTTCGTTGCCCGTAGCCACTACATATATAAAAATCACATTTTTATTTGTTGATGTCTTTAAAATAAAAATCATATTTTTATAATCGCTTCCTACATTTAAAAATCGAATTTTTATTCCGTTATTCAATATATAAAAATCGAATTTTTATTACTATGTTATATAGATAAAAATTATATTTTTATCACGCTATTTTCCATATAAAGATTTCGCCTTTTCTAAAATAAAGATTTCGCCTTTTCTAAAATAAAGATTTCGCCTTTATAAAAACATAGACTTCGCCTTTTCAAATTTAAAGATTTCATCTTTATAAAAATCTCATTTTTATTTTTCTACACATATAAAGATGATATTTTTAATATTCCTATCATGTAAAAATTATATTTTTAACTCTCTACCTAACCAAAAATCATATTTTTACATCTTCTATATAGTAAAGATTATATTTTTAATACTTTAAAAATATAAAAATCATATTTTTATTACTTTAAAAATATAAAAATCATATTTTTATTCTCGCTAACTTCATATAAATAAAACCCGAATCTTTATAACTCGTTATGCATGATAAAAATTATAACCTCATTGTCCTAAAAATTCATATTTTTATTTAAATAAAAATCTGTACTTTTCATAATAAAAAAAAATCAAATCTTTTACTATGTTAAAAACTGATTTAAATTAAATATATAAACTGATTTAAATCGTACTTCACAACTTGGGTAAACTAAAATGAATAAATAAAACTCACCGTTCGAAGGGAAGGGAGGTCTTCTGCGTCGCTGAAGGAAGGGGTGTTGCGTCGCGGTCGGGTCAGTGGCCATTGGGGCGCCGGAGTCTGGACATCGCCTAGAGGGCGGTTGCAGTCAGGGGGGTGGTTTCGATTTGCGGTGGCGTTGGGTTTGCTGGGCGGTGGCGATTTGGTGTTCGGGTCCAGGGGTCGCGAGGCTCGAGCGGGGTTCATCAGAGGATGGGCGCGAGGGGGAGGTGGACTCGGCGGAGACGGCGGTCGGCTCTGGCAAAGGGTGGCGCTGACAGGAGGAGGGAGGCGCGATTTCTTTTGGGGTTTTTTTCTTTTTTCTTTTTTTTATTCTGATTCGATTTATGAAAAAGGGGGGGGGGGGGCCAGAAATTATTTAAGGAGAAGGAGAGAGAACTTTAGTTTTTAATTATTTTAATTATTTTATTTTCTAAAAAGTTGACTTTTACATACGACCTCTAAACGAGGTCCACCGCCTGTCGTCCATAGCGTTTTACCCCCATTCCGAACCCAATGGGATATGTATCGCAGGCTGATTTGATTGTTACAATCAGTTTCCGTTAAATTTACATTTAAATCACTATATTGTATTTTAAACGTACATTTCAATTTACTGCGGACACATACTAACTCTATATATTCCCAAAAAAATATTTTCTAGCTTCGTATTGACGATACGGTCCTAACAAAACTATTTTCGTCGAATTCTGAGACCGTTAGAAAAATGGCCATTTTCCAGTAGATTAAAATCAACTGAAACTGGTCAAACGCGTTTTCCTATGCCACGCTCACATATTGAATCGAAAAATTATGAAATTTAAAACCTAGCAATAACTTGACACTGCGGATCCAACAAAATTGGTTTCGTCGAAATCCGAGGTCATTTGAAAAATTTCTATTTTTAAGGGCCTGAATTCCATAGCGACTATTCAGAATTTTCAACTGGACATATCTTTTGATTCCCGCTATGAAATCTTGATTTTTCGGATTCGTTGGAAAGATATCATCAATTAGATCCTAATGTTTTTGTTTCACTAAAATCCTGATTGTTTTGCACCCGGTACATCCAATTGAAGTTTGAAATTGAATTATCGAACTACCGCGCCATTTTCAATTCTATTTATAATTATATATAAATATTTATATTCTAACGACGACGCATATAATATATACTTTCGAATATATTCAAAATAAATTTCTCGTCGATTTTATTTAAAATAATTCATTTTAAATAATCAAAATTCGCTAAAATTGCCAAAATAAAAATTTTAAACTAGCCCAGATTTTCCTGGTTATTACACATGAAAAGGAAACAAAATAAATATTCATTTACAAATCAGACGGTTTGTTTATGTACACCGATTTAACTGACATGGATTGGGACGATAATATTTACACATCGCCCAACTGCACAAATAATAAACAATATTTGTTGGTTGAAACCCCACACGGGTATTGGGATGATATTTGACGTACACTAATCCCAATTGTTTAGCTGTATGTCAGTCGATGGGTTGACAGGCTGTATAAGCGTTATTCATTTATTTTAATGCTCATACAATTGTAAAATGTACTCTGGATGTTGTATGAATTTTTAACGATTGTTTATCGTTATTGTTGTATACATGAGATGTATGAAATCCATATAACTGAAATTATATGGTAAGTGATTGAGTTTGATTCCAGTTTAGAATTAACGAATATTTTAAAATAATACTCAATGAATTATCAAAATGTGATTTTGATGTCCGATTTTGGATGGACACGAAAATATTGAAATGTGAAAACGCGTTAAGTAGTTAAACGCCATTTTAACATAAATGAGATTTTCTGTTGATTTTATTCATTTTATAATGAATATCGAAAAGTGATTTCAAAATCGAATAGTTTTAAAATATTATCATTTTAATATTATAATGATATAGAATATTCAATTTTGATTTAAAATTGAAATAGAAGTGGGAATCATTTTAAAATGAATTTATGAACGATCTATAAAATATGTTTTAAACGGAAATCGAAGATATATATTATATATATAATGGCCTGAATAGAACGCGCCGCGCAGCGATCGCTCGCGAATTTCGACCATTAACTTCAAATGGACGTAACGGGAGATCCGACCTTCGGATTCTCCTAAACCAGGAACCGTTGGGTTCGTATCGAAAAGAGCTTTCCAATGAATATAAGATATTTGAAATCTAACAGATAGATTTTAAGATATGTCCAAATCAATTTTGGAAAAGGCCGCTATGGATGTAGTTCGGTGGCCGATATTGGAAACCGACTGTAAAGGCCTTAATAAAATTATTAAAAATCTGGAAAAATTATGTAAAATCATAATAAATGATTTGGAAAGATTTTGGAAGAAAAATTCCAGTTTTGAAAAGATAAAAAAATATTTATTGAAATGAACTAGTTAATAACTAGAATAATAATCCAATTATTTTTAGAAATAAATAAATTGGATTTGAAAATGTTTTTAAAATAACCAGAATTTTCCAATAATTAAATTGGAATGGATTTGGAATGGAAATAATCTTCGGAATATTTCGATAGTGGATTTCGTGTTTATATGGATATTGTTGAGGAATTTGGAAGATATATATATATATATATATATATATATATATATCGTTATTCCCAATACGATATTTATTGGTTTCAGAATTTGATATTGAATATAAGACAATATAATTTCTATTCAGAGCCTTGTATTTGATATCAAATTGGATTATGGGTTTTTAGTGAACTGTGTCTTAAATAACACCCTTCTTAAACCCAGTTGAGAAAAGAATAAATCTTTAAATTAAGATTTATTGAAGTTTTCCAATTAATTAATATTTAATTGGAATTGAATAAAAGTGTAATGACCCAGATTTTGAACCATTTAATTCTGAATATTTAAATTGGTTTTAAATATTTTATTTGAATTATAAAACGGATTTTTATAGTGAATATATTTATTAAAACGAGTTTTAACGTATTAATTATAATATAATTTGAATCGAGCCCGTAACGGCGCAGTAGTTCGTAATTTAACATTTTGAACTTCAACGGGATATACAGTGTGGCGATCCCAAAACCCCGTACTACGGTGTTAAGGATAATCATTGGAATACAACACATTAATCATCATTAGCAGAGTACAGATAATAGCATAAACAAGAAATAGAATAATTTACACAAATATGACAGCGGAATCATATATATCACCACATCAGAGAGCACAGTGCAGGATACTACTTAGTGCATAATAATACATAATCAGTCAACATCGCCTGTGGCGGAATCATAATACATATACAATAATGGCGGAAAAAGTCATAGTCATCACGGTGTAGTCAAGCTTCGCCATGAGCCAAAAGTGCACCTCTACTGCGGTGTCAAGCCCAAAATATGTCAGCTACCTGTAACTAGGCTGCCCGTGTGAAAATAAGGGCATCCGAGTTTGCAAGGTGAAACAAACTACGAGTCAGTCATGGGACTGGTATGAGAAATCTACCTAACTTATTAAACAACAATAATAAGGCAAATCAAAGGACCACGCCACTTTCGCGGAACGGGTTTACTCCAATGAGTGCTAGTGCATGAAATAAAGTAAATGATTAAATCTTCGCAATGCTTTTTATAAAAATGAAGCCATTATAAAACTCAAGTCCCATCACACAATGCAACGCAAGCCGAAAGATAGAGTTTTACCTTATAATGGCCAAGAAATGCTTCATACGAATAAAACAAAAGTGTTTGATATTATTACTAGTGCATATATGTTTCAAAAACGATTTCAATCATAAATATCAATCATAGACGACATAAATGACCCATACCACTATGTCGCCATACTAGTAATACAATCACATCCACAATTTCGTATCGGAAATTGGATTCCATCATGAGTCGAGGCAAGGGGCAAGCTCCTCTCCGTTCGAGACACTCTAGCAAATGTCCCAGGACCGCACACAGCAATCCTTGGATCTTCAGGGCCGGTCCTCTCTTACTTTTGAGGATTGGCAATTCCTGAACACACGTTTCCCGGTCCTTACAGACCTATAATCGAGGCTCCTCGCATTCCAACAACCACACAGGTGAAAAGTATATATAAATGTCAGGGCTGGTAAGTCACTGACACCAACATAGCTAGAAAGAAACGTCGTGTTCTCCCAGCAGTCACTATCCCGTTTTTGACTCATACCGAGGTGTGAGGCTCGCGAATCCATGCTATACACAAAGCTACGCCACACAGACCATGCTTTGATTATCAACCACAAGACTTTGCTTTGCAACAAAAGCCTTGATCATTTGCCACTTAGGCGTGCCACACAGGCAATTGACTCCATGCGACTGATTTCTATCGATATATAACCTCTGAGCTCGTACGTCTCAGAGAAGGGCGTTAAGCAAGAGAATAAATTCTCCGCCGCCAAACAGATATATATTTAGTAGAGATCAATCAGCACAGAGCAAAATCCAATGTCAGACACACAGTCCATTTACAAGTTCATTTTGGGTTTGAACGAAGCCGGAGGCACCAAATTCCTCGCTTATCCGCACAATCAACAATACATCCGGACGGCTACTACTTCAGCTCCTTCAAGGTAGCTACTCCAATCACGAGCATCAGTAGCGCCCATCCATCCAATGTGAAGATCGGTGGTCTTGAACCGTCTTCATCTCTTCGACTTCTCACTGTCGATCGATTATTTGAAATGAGAATTAACTCGGCCTTTTCAAATAATCCACGTATATTTAGATTTTCAAATCAATTCTTCACATGGTTAAATTACTCAACATTCACATTTCAGTTCCTTCGTATAATTTTCATGTTAAATACATTCAACCATCACATATCAAGCAAACCCAGCAAAATTGGTTTATTTCCATTCTATATCGTTTATAATATTTTATAACGATATATCGCCATTTTTATTTATTTAAAAACGGCCATATTTAATTAAACGACGTTTCAGGTCGTGCCGAGGCACTGGCACTGTTTTTCACTAAATTTGTTTTACACATATCTAAAAATCTAACCGTTGGATCTTCACAAATTTTATTTCATTAGAAAGACCTTTTCAAAACGAATCCAACGGTTTCAGTTTTGGGAAAATCCGACGGTCGAATTTCCCACACTAGTCGTTTGAAGTTACGATTTCAAAATACGAACTGCAGCGTCGTTATTCGATTTAATTTAATTATATTTATATATAAATATAATCGATTCTGGCGCTGTTTTTCTTCAGATTTGAATTAAACATTCCAGACAATCCAACCGTCGAATCTTTACAAAGTTGGTGCCGTTGGAAAGATATTTCCAAGGCGAACCCAACGGTTGCGGTTTCGGGAAAATCCGATGGTCGGATCTCCCGCACTAATCGTTTGAAATCACGGTTTCAAAACACGAACTGCACGGCCACGATTCGTTTTAATTTTATTTATATTTATATATATATATATAGTTCATTCGACGATTTCAATATCGTTTTCACTTCAAATATTTCACGAACGCCTTTAAATTTTGGAAAATTTCGCCATAACCTCCTTTGTACGGGAAGGGCTGGGAAAATTCTCAAAAAGCCACACGGGCGTCTCATCTCAAAAAGAAAAAGAAAAAGCCAAGCGGCTAGCCAATAGGCTCATAAAATCATCACCCAAGCAAAACAGTAAACACGTACCTATTTGTCGGGCACACAATTTTATTCCTCTTCTCTAGCCTCTTTGCTATAACCTGTTCAATAAATATGCATGTACATATGTGCAATTCTTATCACTTATCATTTTCCATTCAACTTCCTATTTGATTCAATTTGGTTTAAAGTCACCATTCATTCTAATGTTGCATACATAAGCAAAAAATCATATCATTAGCTAATTAATGAATATTTCAACTCATGCATATTTATTTGAACAAATGGTTATTTTTAACACTTCACATTTCAAAAATGATATTTTTGGCGAACTAAAATATATTTCAACACATGACCATGTTATTTAGTTCCTATACATGTTAAAAATAATATTCATAGCAAACAAATATTTATTTCAACACTCGTATATTTCTAGCAAATCACATACATGATAAAAATGATATTTTTATCATCTAAAATATTTATTCAACACATGAATATTTTTAACACTTCATATTTTCAATAAAATGTAGTTTTTATTGTTCGATCTTTTTATTCAACACATGAACCTTTTCAACACACGCACTTCTCAACACATGAGCCTTTTCCACACATGGATATTTTATATAGTTTGTTCAAATAAGAAAGATGTAATTTTTATTGTTGAAACAATTTATTTATAACGCGAATATTTCACATATTTCATATATATTATAAAAATGTGATTTTTATTGTTTAAACACTTTATTCATTCAACACATGAATTTAATTTTCAACACATGACTTCTCAACACATGAGCATTTTCCACACATGGATAAAGTTTCAACACATGACTTTGGTTTCAACACATGAAAATAATTTCAACATATGAAAATAATTCTAACACATGAATATTATTCAAAATTTCGGCAGCATAACGGCAGGGTAGCTAAAACCGGCACCGTCCCGAGTACGGCTCCTCGCTCTACCTTAAAACCTCGCGGTTTTTGACAATGGGGATTTCATACATCTAATTCGCATGCAGGCGAGTATGATTTTCTTTTCCACAATTATTTCAAATTTGTTTCAATCACCAATGGGTATTTTTCAACCACAACCAAACAATATCAACCACAAACAATTCTATCAACCATTCGCATTATTCACCAAATTTTTCACACCAATTCACAATCAATAAATATCGTCCATGGTTTGTGGGCGATGGTAGTATATATATATATATATGTATGTATATGTATATATATATATATATGTATGTATATGTATATAAATATATTTTATTTCCATTCCAGCACACATATAATTTAAAGAATGCATGTATAATTCATACTTCGCTCATATAGCTTACACAACGCATGTACATGAGGTATACGACATGTGTATAATTTATATTTCGCTTATATAATTTATACATGACATTTCCATTCACATTTCAGTTTAGAAATCTCACATTGGTTTTCGAGGTGCTAAAAATCGTAGATAGCTCAGAAAAATCCGCGGTCTCTTCTAGGTGGTAGAGAGCCTCCTTGCGGTCACGATGTTTCCTGTTTCATCGAATTTCGTTAACACATCATAAAGATATGATTTTTCAAAGTTTGCAACACTTAAAAGTGTTATTTTCAATTCAAATATAATAAAGCCGATACATTTCACGATTGTGCAAAACTTGGTTTTAAGTTTTCGCGAAAACCGAGGCTCGATACGACGATCAAAGGGCACAACGTGGAAGAGCGTCGAGAGGGCTTTCCGCGCAGGGGGGTCTTGGCTAGTTCGATCGCCTGTAGCGGCGGAGGTGGCGGCGTGAAGTTGCCGACTTCCCAGGCTTCGTTCTCGACGATGGCGAAGAGAGGGAGGGCGAGGGTTGGTCGGATTTGAAGAGGGAAGGGAGGGCTTTCGAGATAGGGCGGTGGCGGGGTCTGAAAGTGGCTGAGGCGGCGGGAAAATGGTCGGGAAGTGGTGAACACTGTGCGTCGTCGAGAGCAGGTAGGCGGCGAGGTTTTTTTTTTTTTAAATTGTGAAAGGAGAATTTTGATTCGCCCGTGGTTTTATTAAATTTTAAAATAGTGTTTCTCCACACGGACACCAATTCAAACCCAACGACTGCCGCCCCTAGCTAAATACCCCCATCCCGGACACAATGGGATATGTTTCGTAGGCCAATTCGATCGTACAGTCAGTTATTCTTCAAATTAAAATATAAAACATTCAATATTCAATTTGAACGCACATCTCAATTTGCCAGGGCTACAAACTAATTCGAAAAATTCCAGAAAAATAAATCTGGCTATGTTTTGACGCTACGGTCCCAACAAAACTAGTTTCGTCGAATTCTGAGATCGTTTGAAAAATGGCCATTTTCTGGTCGATGCAATTTAACAGAAATTGACCAAACACATTTTCTTTTGCCACGCTCACATACTAGCTTCAAAAATTATGAAATTTGAAACCTAGCAATAATCTGACATCCCGGATCCAACAAAAGTGGTTTCGTCGAATTCCGAGGTCGTTTGCAAAATGTCTATTTTCAAGAGCTATATATTCTCTATAGCGACCTTCTGAAAATTCATTTGGCCATAACTTTTGATTCCCGCTATGAAACTTCGATTTTTCAGACTCGCTAGAAAAATATTCATAAACAGATTTAAATATTTTTGGTTTCACTAAAATCCGTTATATTTTGCACCTGGTACAGTCAGTCAAAGTTTGAATTCAAATTTTCAAACTGCCACACTATTTCTAATTCACTATTTTATTGAAATATTCTATTTCAATTGTTTAAATTCCTTTGAAATAACCAATTTAAAATTTTTAAATTGGCTCGTATTTTCCGGGTTGTTACAATCTCCCCCACTTAAAACTTTTCGTCCCCGAAAAGGAAACAACAGTAAAGTAGGAAACAAAATGTAAAGGCAAAGTATTGTAAAGGTACCTTGCACCGGAGTTAGTCAGAGATGTCCACTCTGCAATTTGGGTAAGCTTGCTTAATGCTTTCCTCTGTCTCCCAAGTATAGTCTCTAGGATCACTACTCCACTGCACTTTGACTAAATGAACCTTCTTGCTCCTTAGCTCTTTAGTTTCTTTGCCAACAATTTTTAATGGATCTCTTCTGACTACTAATTCTGGAATAATTTCCAAGTCCTGTTGCGCTGCTTCTTCTACAACAAGATCCGGATCATGTACATGTCTTCTAAGTTGAGATACGTGAAACACATTATGCACTCCAGGCAACCAATCAGGTAATTGAACCCTATAAGCAAGAGTTCCAATTCGTTCAAGTATAGGAAAGGGACCAATAAACTTGGGTGCTAACTTCCCAGTCTTACCGAATCAGATCACTCCTCTCATCGGAGAAACTTTCAAATAAACATGATCACCAACAGCAAATGTCAAATCTCTTCTTCTAGAATCCGCATAACTTTTCTGTCGGCTTTGTGCGGTTTTCAATCGCTTCTTGATGAAATCAACTTTATCAGATGCTTCTTTAATCATATCGGGTCCCAACAGAAGTCTGTTGCCAGGTTCTACCCAACATGCTGGAGATCTGCACGGTCTACCGTATAATGCTTCAAATGGCGACATTCCCAAAGTTGCTTGATAGCTATTGTTATATGAAAATTCTGCCAAATGCAAGTGATCTTCCAATGACCCACCAAAATCAATAATACAAGCCCGCAGTAAATCTTCTAAAATTCTGTTCACTCGCTCAGTTGGCCATCTGTCTGAGGGTGATAAGCGATTGCTCATGTTCAGTTTTGTTCCAATTCTGTCTGAATGCCTCCCAGAACTTGCTAGCAAATATTGGGTCTCTATCACTGACTATGCCAATGGGAACTCATGCATCTTAACAATTTCTTTGAAATATATCTGTGCTAGACTTTGAGCGATTCTATTGGATCTGACAGGTATGAAATGGGCGGTCTTCGTGAAGCAATCTACGATCACCCAAATACTGTCATTACCTTTCTTGGTTTCGGGGCAAACCATCTATGAAATCCATGGAAATCTGTTCCCATTTCAACCTGGGGACTTCCAACGGTTGAACAATCCGGCTAGCTTTTGTTGGTCGCTCTTGACTAATTGACAAGTAGGGCATCTGCTAACATATAAAGAAATGTCCCTCTTCATCGCCTTCCACCAAAAGTGCATTTGATATCATTGTACATTTTACTTACTCCAGGATGAATGCTAAGCTTGGATTTATGGCATTCATCGAGCACCTCTCTTTTGAGCTCAGGGATGTCGGGAACACAAATTCTTCCATTTAATCTCAGAAACTCCCTCACTATCCACTTGGAAACTGGGGCTTTCTCCCCTTTTAATTCTTTTAATCATATCTTTACAAAATTATCCGTTTTTTTGAAGAATAGAGATCGTGTCATTCAATGAAGACGTAACGATAAACTGGCGATGATTTTGTTCTTTCTATTGAGTGCATCAGCTACAACATTAGCCTTTCCCGGCGTATACAGGATATCTAGCTCGATATGCTGCAAGAAGTTCTAGCCAACACTGCTGCCTCAAGTTCAGATCTTTCTGGGTGAACAAATACTTTAATGATTGATGATCTGTATACAGTTCGAATTTCTCACCCAATAAGTAATGCCTCCAGATTTTCAAAGCAAAAACGATAGCTAACAACTCAAGATCATGAGTTACATAATTCTTCTCATGCAGTTTTAGCTGGCGGCTTGCATAAGCGACTACTTGGCCTCTTTGCATTAACACCGCACCAAGACCTCTAATAGAAGCATCTGTCCAAACCGTCAAATCCTGATTGCCATCGATAATGGTTAACACTGGAGCAGTTGTCAATTTCGATTTCAATTCCTGGAAGCTTCCTCATAGTCGAAAGTCCACTTAAATTTCTCGTGCTTCGTTGTAAGCTTCGTCAATGGACCGGATATCTTCGAAAAAATCCTTAACGAACTTTCGATAGTAACTAGCCAACCCCATAAAACTTCTAACCTCTGTGGGTGTGGTAGGCTGTTTCTAGTCTTGAATTGCTGTAATTTTGCTCGGATCTACAGAAATCCCTTCCTTTGACACGACATGGCCAAGAAACTTCACCTCTTTTTGCCAGAAGGACACACTTAGAGAATTTGGCTTTGAAGACGTTCTTTCTTAGAATCTCCAATACTGTTCTAATGTCTTTCATGCTAAGGTTTTGATTTGGAGTAGATTAAAATATCATCGATGAATACGAGGACAAATTTATTCAGAAATCCCCTGAACACTCTATTCATTAGATCGACAAGTATGTTGGAGCATTGCATAAGCCGAACGACATTACTAACCATTCATAAAATATGTCTGGACCTCTAAAAGCTGTCAAAGGAACACACTCTTCTGCAATTCTCAATTGATGGAAACCTGTTGCTAGGTCCGTTCTGGACAATACTCTCGCCCCATTTAATTGGTCCAGCAGATCATCGATGCGGGGTAATGGGTATTTGTTTTTGAGCGTCTGTTTGTGAGGTCTCGGTAATCAACACACAATCGAAGAGTACCATCTGACTTTGGGACAAACACTACAACTGCACCCCAACTAGGAAAAGCTAGGTTTGATCAGACCCTTCCATAGCAGTTGACGAGTTTGATCGCCTAATTCTTCCTTTCCTTTGGAGTCATTCTTCTAATTGGATGTACCACTGGCCTGGCATTGGGAATTAGATCGATTCTGAATTCTATTTCTCTTTGTGGAGGTAAGTTTTCGACTTCTTCAAACACATCCACATAGTTTCTAACAACAGGAATCTTTTCTATGGAAGTGGGGATAACTTCTAACGCAGACCAAAATTCCTCTCTATCTGGATTTGAACCATGGCATGGTACAGTAATATACCCAAGCTTCGTTCGAATTTTTACTATTACTATCCTTTCCGCACACTTTACTTCAGCTTCGTATTTCGTTAACCAATCTAGCCCGAGAATGATGTCGTACTCAGGAAAGTCCATGGTAATCAAATCAAAAGAAAACTTATAGGACGAATAAGAGACCGGCACTCTACAATATGAACAGAGAATAAGAGATCCTCCTATCGAATTATGAACTTTAACCGATTCTTTCAGCTTTCTTTGTTTTAACTTTAATTTGTGAACTGTGTTACTAGCAATAAAACTACGTGATGCACCCGTGTCAAATAATAAAGAAACAGGATTATTTTTAATTGTGAGGGTACCTCCCAAAACATCGGGTTTACCTGCTCCATCGGAAGCAGCTGGCGGGTTCGTCCCGTCATATACGTGAGCAACCTCGGCCTTCTTAAGCAAGGGACAGTCCCTAACAAGATGTCCTGTCTTGCGGCAGTTAAAGCATGAGCGAGGGTTCTGGGAGCTTTGGCTTGAACCTTGGGACTTGGTCTTTTGCCGTTTCGGGGCTGTGCAAACATTTGAGTAGTGCCCCACCTTGCCACAATTGTAGTAGCTTCCTTTTGGCGGCCTGCTAGTCTGCTGATTCGAGGATGCCGCGTTGCTTGATTCTAGCTGGTTTGTAGCGGGCTTGCGTTTATTCCCTGCCTGGCTTTTAGCACGGTTCAGATCGAGGTTCCTTTGATCTAGATCCTCATAATTGCATGCCATCTCCACTAATTCATTAAACGCCAACTTGATGTGGGCCATTGCCCTGTCTTGGTACTTTCTCTTTAGCCCGAGGATGAACCTCTTGTTCTTGGACTTAGCGGTGGCGATGAGCTCGGGAGCATAGCGGGATAATTATGTAAACTTGTTCAGATAGTCTTGCACCGAAAGATCTCCCTGTTGGAGGTTCGCGAATTCGTCGTGCATGCGCTCAAGGGCTTGCTCTAGGACGTACTTTTCTTTGAATAATTCTTTGAATTCGTCCCATATCCTACCAGCATTTCTATTCGTTGCGGTAAGAGCTTCCCACCATAATTCGGCTTCCTCTTGTAGAAGCCAAGCACCCTTGAAAGCTTTGTCTTGATCACCCAGCCTCAGGCCTCCTAATATCTTCTCGCATGTTTTCAGCCATGCCAAGGCCTTAATTACAGTGCCCGTTCCAGAGAAGGTTTTGCCTCCTAGGTTCTTGTACCTTTTGCCACGCGGTCAAGCTCGAATGGTTGAGCGACCGGGGGTTGTATTAAGGGTCCATCTTCAGCTGGGACTTCACCTCGTCCTCTGCCATGGCCAGCTCGGTCCCCTCTACCAGCGGCTGCTCGTGTAGCCATTGTTCAAGTTCTGTATAAGCAAGAAAAGAGTCAGCCTACAGAAACGATAATTTTTATTGTATGGTAAAGCAGAAGAACTTAAGGAAAGATAACGATGTACTGATCAAATTGTTTTTGCTATTCTTCTTAGCTCACTCTAGGACATTACTAGTCCTATCTCTAATGAGCCACTCGCCTTAGAATACTAATGATTCTATTCTGATGAAGTGTTTAATGTGTTAAATTCCAGAACTAAGGTTAACCAAAGCTCTGATACCAGCTGTGACGATCCCAAAACCCCGTGCTATGGTGTTAAGGATAATCATTGGAATATAACACATTAATCATCATTAGCAGAGTACAGATAATAGCATAAACAAGAAATAGAATAATTTACACAAATATGACAGCGGAATCATATATATCACCACATCAGAGAGCACAGTGCAGGATACTACTTAGTGCATAATAATACATAATCAGTCAACATCGCCTATGGCGGAATCATAATACATATACAATAATGGCGGAAAAAGTCATAATCATCACGGTGTAGTCAAGCCTCGCCATTAGCCAAAAGTGCACCTCTACTGCGGTGCCAAGCCCAAAATATGTCAGCTACCTGTAACTAGGCTGCCCTTGTGAAAATAAGGGCACCTGAGTTTGCAAGGTGAAACAAACTACGAGTCAGTCATGGGACTGGTATGAGAAATTTACCTAACTTATTAAACAACAATAATAAGGAAAATCAAAGGACCACGCCACTTTCGTGGAACGGGTTTACTCCAATGAGTGCAAGTGCATGAAATAAAGTAAATGATTAAATCATCGCAATGCTTTTTATAAAAATGAAGCCATTATAAGACTCAGGTCCCATCACACAATGCAACGCAAGCCGGAGGATAGAGTTTTACCTTATAATGGCCAAGAAATGCTTCATACGAATAAAAAAAAGTGTTTGATATTATTACTAGTGCATATATGTTTCAAAAACGATTTCAATCATAAATATCAATCATAGACGGCATAAATGACCCATACCACTATGTCGCCATACTAGTAATACAATCACATCCGCAATTCGTATCGGAAATTGGATTCCATCATGAGTCGAGGCAAGGGCAAGCTCCTCTCCGTTCGAGACACTCTAGCAAATGTCCCAGGACCGCACACAGCAATCCTTGGATCTTCAGGGCCGGTCCTCTCTTACTTTTGAGGATTGGCAATTCCTGAACACACGTTTCCCGGTCCTTACAGACCTATAATCGAGGCGCCTCACATTCCAACAACCACACAGGTGAAAAGTATATATAAATGTCAGGGTTGGTAAGTCACTGACACCACTATAGCTAGAAAGAAACGTCATGTTCTCCCTGCAGTCACTATCCCGTTTTTGACTCATACCGAGGTGTGAGGCTCGCGAATCCACGCTGTGCACAAAGCTATGCCACACAGACCATGCTTTGATCATCAACCACAAGACTTTGCTTTGCAACAAAAGCCTTGATCATATGCCACTTAGGCGTGCCACACAGGCAATTCACTCCATGCGACTGATTTCTATCGATATATAACCTCTGAGCCTGTACGTCCCAGAGAAGGGCGTTAAGTAAGAGAATAAATTCTCCGCCGCCAAACAGATATATATTTAGTAGAGATCAACCAGCACAGAACAAAATCACATGTCAGACACACAGTCCATTTACAAGTTCGTTCTAGGTTTGAACGAAGCCGGAGGCACCAAATTCCTCGCTTATCCGCACAATCAACAATACGTCCGAACGGCTACTCCTTCAGCTCCTTCAAGGTATCTACTCCAATCACGAGCATCAGTAGCGCCCATCCATCCAATATGAAGATCATCGGTCTTGAACCGTCTTCATCTCTTCGAATTCTCACCGTCGATCGATTATTTGAAATGAGAATTAACTCGGTCTTTTCAAATAATCCACGTATATTTAGATTTTCAAATCAATTCTTCACATGGTTAAATTACTCAACATTCACATTTCAGTTCCTTCGTATAATTTTCATATTAAATACATTCAACCATCACATATCAAGCA
>JASFAX010007074.1:0-28087 GCA_030737875.1 Allium sativum | reverse complement strand
ACTTTGCAAGATAGCATCATAGAATTTACAACATAAACATCACAATTTTCACATCATAACTCAATCCAATTAATTTGCTAATTATTTTATTAAAATTATCGTACTCACAATCCAGAGAAGGTCTTGAATTCTGAATTCTGAGTTCTGAAGTTGTAATAGCTTTCCCTTGAAGAAGATTCGTTGTTAAAGTTGAAAAGGATTGATTTAGACTAGCTTTCTTCCTCTCTAATTGGTGGCGGCTATGCTGAGTTGCCAGGTGACGGCATGGAGGCCATGAATCTAATTTTGTTTTGATTTTAGGGTTTGAGTCTAGAGGTGTTTTTATAGAGTTTAGGATTAATTTAGGCCATCCGATCAACCTAGAAGCAACCTAAACCATCCAAACAAGATAGGGTGACACCTCAGCCCTAATGACTCAGCACAGTGTATTAAATGTTCATTTTTTTTCTATAATTTACATATTTCTTATTTATGACAAATTCCATATGTAAATTATTACCATTTTAATTATTCCATAACTATATTTTTAATTATGCTCACAATTAACGGTATACTAAATATACCATTTCATGAACCAATCTATGCCATGTAATTTTCATGTTTATCCTTCATATTTATATGTAAATTATAAATCTATTATTGTTAATTACATATTCTCCTTTTTACCGTATACATTAATTACCCATATACAAATATCCATTTATACATGCATAAATCTTTCTTACCTTTAATTTGTCATAAAAGCCAATCAAAGAAGGCCATATAAAAAAAACAATCATTGACAACCAAAAATGCGCCACGTACGCCACATGATGCGTACACGTCATATATATATATATATATATATATATATATATATATATATATCTTTTTATCTATCTTCCCAATTAACCATTTTCACACTAAACCACTTTTTGAACCGCGTTCATACTAACCCATTTTAAGCCATTCCCCTAAATAAAAAATATGGCGCTGGCAGGGGTCAAACTCTATACCCCTTGTGTGCAAGTCACGTGTTCCAACCAAATGAGCTACTAAATCTTTTGCTTACAAACCTTAGAACAATGCTAAACATTTATTCTTTTCTCATTCTTTTTTTTTCATGTTTTGCTGCAATATTTAATTTAAAGATATCTTTTTCATACAGAATCCAATTTATGCAAACTCGGACTCTATCTCAACCAGAATTCCGAGACGAACACAATGGCGCAACCCGTTTCCCTTAATTCTCACATATGAGATTAATTATTCTTTAATTTAGTTGATTCGATTATTCAAAAATTCAGGGTTTTACATTCTCCCCTACTTAAAGGATTTCGTCCTCGAAATCTCTAAGTCAAGAAGAACGTATCCTACCATCCAAACAACCATCTACTCAACATAGCCCTTGAGTCGGCCTCCACCGCCACTGCTAATCTTGCCGCAACCAAGAAGGAGATAGAAGGATTTGAGGAGCTGCTCATGGACTTCTTCGCTCAAGTTATTCGAACCCGAGACTTCTCTTGGATCCAGGATTATAACATCACTTTAGTTAATGTCTGGGATATGATAGTCGAGGGAGAAAAACAGCGATTGAAAGTTGAGGAGATTGACGAAGACCAACTTATGGATACTTTCCTCAAGGGCGGAGAGGCTGAGTCTTTAGCAGAGGGCAGACGTATGATCTAGGAGGCCATGGAGAAAGAGAAATCCGATCTCAAGGGTAAATCCAAAATCGATGAGGGTTCCAGCTCAGCATCGGAACTCAAAATTTCTGAAGTTGAGGAATACAGTCTAGATGATCCCTTGATCTCCCCCAATTCCCCTAGCTGTTGGGGCTTCTACTGCAACGTCGGCCATAGAATCAACAGAAGGTATTTCCACATTTTCTCCACAATTTGTCAAAGCTATTATAACTTGTCGTCGTATTATGGAGCAATCAATTGAAGAGGCCACACTTGCACCCAAACTAATAACTGTTGCTTCTCAAAATATAGGTGTCAAGTCCATCGAGGAGATTACAGAAATGCGGACTGAGGTCGAAAAGGTCAACGTGCCCCCAGTTACTGAGATTATCCCCGAAGATCCTAAGCAAACCGAGGATAAGACAACTACGGAGGATACTGGGGTATCCAGCACATATGCTCCAAAAGATGCTGAAATTATTGGAGCTCTTGATGATTCCAACGACGGCCACGAAGACGAAGAGGAGGATGTGGACATCATAAGGGAGACCAAACGTGATGACACCAAGACTTTGGCTGAAATCAAGGCAAAGAGGGATAAGCAGTTGGCCCTGAAAATAGAGGAACAACAACCTCTAGATGTTTCACCGATCTCTGTAGTTGCTCCCAGCTCTGGGATGGTCATAAAGTTGTCCGGCAAATCGATGACCACGCAGCTTGCAGCCCAGTCTGGCAATCTTCTAGTGGATCCTCCTTCTGACAAGAAGAAGAGGAAACATGATAAAACTGATGCCGATAAGGAGGAGACAGAGAAGAAAAAGAAGGAAAGGAAGTTGAGGTCGTCCCCAAAGCCCAAGTAGTGCTAGTTTAATTACGTCTTTCTTTTTAGTATTTCCACTGGCCTTATGATGTAGGTGTGAGTATGGCCCTCGCCCTTTGCTTAGCTTTATTTTGTAAATCTGAACTGAGTGACTGAAAAACCTATTTCTTTTGCATCTCGTGTACCTGCGAGTTTATCATTTACAAGCTTATCATATCTTCAAATTTATCATCCTAAGTCACAGACATTAGATATAATCTCAATTAAATTAAAGTCATATGTGATTAACATTAAAAATTCCTTGTAATACACTTAAACACTTAAATGTGTAATAATATGCCCCCAATCAATCATCAACATGGTGCCTGGCCAAGGCCTATTGAAGATTGATTAGAGTCATATGTATGTCCCCCACCCCCAATTTCAGAGACGAGGGGTTTGGATTCAGATTTCAATCTGCTCCCCGATCCTTCAGCGGGGTGAGAATTCTTTGGTGGCGTTAAGTCTCTAGCGCCTTTATACTCTCCCGTCAAATGTCAAGGGTAGATAGAGTGTTATCGAGATGGTCTTTTAATCAAGGTGCACCCTCACGTCTCGCGGACAATTCTTTGTCCTTCGTACTCCTTCTCAAATCATGAGAACTGCAGCATTGGCAGTAGTGTCATTTATTTCACTGTACACTTGGACTCAGATCATTTGAGCCTTGAATTCCTTGAATTACCTGTTTCAAGTTCGTCGCAAGATTCCACAATATTCCATGATGGTGACAGCTCACATGAATAAAAAGTAGCAAAATACATATGTAGTGCGGTAAAAGTAAATGACACACGACATTTTTATAGTGGTTCAGTCGAATCATGACCTACGTCCACATCATAATCTCTTATTTAAATAACCAGACTGTTCTAGGCAAGTCGTGCCTTTTTACATGGTCCTAAAAACAAAAGAAAAAATTGACAATTTTATGTCAAGTAATGCCGCAGATGCTGGGCATTCCACACTCTAGGGATTTCATCTCCATCCATGATCGCTAGCTTGAAAGTTCCATTATCAAGCCTCCAGAGGATGGCGTATGGTCCTTCCCACTTTGGGCCCAGATATACTGGGGGTGGAAAAACACATTTCAGGACCAAGTCTACGGCCTCAAAGGTTCGGGCTCGAACCTTTTTGTAATAGTATCAGGCGACTTGTTGCGTATGCTTCAAGGCACAGAGGTCGGCTTTGTCCCTCTTTTCTTCAACTGCGTCCAGGGATTCAAGGAGTAGCTTGTTATTGGTCATCGAGTCATAATAAGTGGTTCTGTGAGAGGGTACTTCTAACTCGACCGGGATAACCGCTTCTGCTCCGAAAGCGAGGGAGAAAGGTGTATGACCCGTCGTCGACTTGTATGTCGTCCTGTAGGCCCATAGAACCAAGGGTAGCTCTTCAACACACATGGCCTTGGCCCGCTTTAGTCTTTTCTTCAAAATGGATTTGATCACTTTATTTGCCGCTTCGACCTGTCCGTTCGATTGCGGATGCCATAGAGGTGTACCTTTTCTCAATGTGGTACTTCTGACAAAAATCTCTGAATTCTGTGCTATCAAATTGGGTTCCGTTATCTGTTATGATGACCTTCGAAATCCCGAATTGGCATATGATGTTTCTGATGACGAAGTTAATTACTCTCTTGGGCGTGATCGTAGTCAATGGTTCCGCTTCAACCCATTTCGTAAAGTAATCCACGGCCACAATGGCGAACTTTGCTCCACCTTTCGCTATGGGGAAACTTCCAATAATGTCAATTCCCCACATAGAGAAAGGCCACGGCTCATCATCATCTTCAACTGGCTAGGGGGTTCCCTAGGGATCTTGGAAAATCTTTGACATGCATCACATCGTCGTGCATATTTAGCTGCGTCTTTATTTATTGTAGGCCAGAAATAGCCATACCACAGTATCTTCTTTGCCAGCATTTGTCCTCCAGTATGGTCACCGCATTCACCTTTGTGCTCTTCTTTCAGTACACGCTTGATGTCGTCATGGGCTATGCACCAGAGGAGAGGCATCGAGAATCCGTGCCTATATAGGGTTTCGCCTTTCATGATATATCTAGAGGCTTTTCGGATAACAGCACGCCTCTCGCTCTTCTTGGTCGGAAGCGTTCCATTCATTAGAAAGTTCTTCAAGGGTGTCATCCACGACTCCCTTTCTGGTTCGATTTCCAATACAGGATCAATTTCCATCTGATCAATGCTTGGAGAGCGCAACACTTCGATTGGGACTAGCTCGGTGTGTTCAGGACAGTCGGAACTAGCCATCCTTGCCAACTTATCTGCTTTTTGATTCTCTTCTCAAAGGATATGGGATATGCTGTAATGATCAAGGTTATCCAACAATTTCCTCTCTGTTATCCAACAATTTCCTCTCTTCTTTCAAATATGACATATGGACTCTTGGCCTGAAATTTCTCATAAACTTGGTTCACAACTAACTTAGAGTTGCAAAAGATATCTAGCTTCATTACCTCCAGCTTCTTTGCAAGCTTCAGCCCCGCAATGAGGGCTTCATACTCAGAATCATTATTCGTGGCATGAAACTCCAATTTGAGGGAGTAATATATCGATCGGTCTTTGAGAGTTACAAGCACAACTCCAGTGCTAGATCGTCTGTCATTCTTGGCACCATCAATATATAATTTCTAGGCGTTGGGGTCAAGAAGTTGTTTCGGAGTATCAGCTTCTTCACTCACTACATCATCCTCTGGGACAGTGAAATCTGCTATAAAGTCTGCCAGAACTTGCCCCCTTATTGATCGTCGGGGCTGGAAATTCAAATCAAACTGACTCAACTCAATGTTCCATTTGAGTAGTCTTCCTGAGGCCTCTGGTCTCTGCAAAACTTGTCTGAACGGGTGGTCAGTGTACACGGTAATGGGATGAACCTGAAAATAGTGGCGAAGCTTCCTAGAAGCGTTCAGTAAACTGTATGCGAGCTTTTCTATTCTTGGGTAGTTTCGCTCGGCTGCCGCCAACTTCTTACTCGCATAGTACACTGGCCTCTGAATCTTATCTTCTTCCCTTTCTAAAGCTGAGCTTATCGTGTGGGATGGTACTACCAAATATACAAACAAGTCCTCGTGATCGATTGGTTTTGACAGTATCAGGGGTCTCTCAAGATGATCTAGAAGGTTTTGAAATGCTTCTTCAGAATCAGGAGTCCATTCGAAATTGCGCTTTCCTTGCTCTATCACTTAGAAGAATGGAATACACTTATCCATTGCTTTGGACAAAAATCTACTCAACGCAACTACTTTTCCTGCGAGGTTTTGCACATCTTTGATTTGCCTGGGTTTCTGAATGTTTCTGATTGCTGTAATTTGGTCGGGGTTGATTTCAATTCCACGCGGATTGACAATAAATCCTAAGAACTTCCCAGAGGCAACCCCAAATGAACATTTCATAGGGTTGAGTTTCATCCCGTATCTTCAGAGGATATCAAACATTTCTGCTAAGTCGGCTGTGTGGTTGGACGACTGTCTGGACTTTACTAACATGTCGTCAACATATACCTCCACTGTCTTCCCGATTTGGTTGTAGGACATTCTATTCACCAACCGCTGATAGGTAGCGTCAGCATTCTTTAAGCCGAATGGCATCACTACACAGCAATATAACCCTAAGTCCGTGATAAAGCTAGTATTCTCTTGATCCAGAACGTGCATAGGAATTTGGTTATATCCCGAGTAGGCATCCATGAAGGAGAGGAGTTTGTGACCTGCCGTTGAATCCACCAACTGATCGATTCTTGGTAGCAAAAAACTATCCTTTGGGCAGGCTTTGTTCAAACCTGAGAAGTCAATACAAGTGTGCCACTTCCCGTTAGCTTTTTTTCACCAAGACCGGATTTGAGATCCATTCTGGGTATGTTGAGTCTCTGATAAACCCATTACTTCTCAGCTTCTCTGCTTCTTCCTTCAAGGCAACGGACCTTTCCGAGCCAAGCATTCGCCTTTTCTGTTTGACGGGTGGATGCTTCGGATTGATGCTTAATGAATGGCTCATAATCGGGGAGGGGGATATTCCGCACATGTCAGCGTGGGTCCAGGCAAACACATCCAAATTAGTCTTCAAGAAATTCGTCAGATCTCTTGCTCGAGGGGGATCCAATTTTCAGGACCATCTCTGGGTCCCTATCATCGATCGGTACATCCGCAGTCGTTTTATTGGGAGTCGCCATTCTGCCCCCAGGCTCTTTGTCTTCTCTGGGATCTATGTCCTCGGGCAGTTCTCTAGGCGACTCTCCCAGAGTTATCTTCTTTAGTTTCTATGACATTTCCTCCCTTGGAGGGGAGGGGCGCCTTTTGTTTCTACATCTCTTCCTTTATGCAACAACTTTAGCTCCGCTATGTAGCAGGCTCGTGCAACAACTTGATCTCCTCTGATTATTCCTACACCAGCGTCCGTCAGGAACTTCAACAACAAACACTAGGGTGCAATGCAAGCCCTGAACTCTGCTAGGGTCGGTCGGCCCAAAAAGTCATTGTATGGCGACTCAATATCCAAAATCACAAAAGGGAGGATTCTCACCCTCCGGCGCTCTCCTTCCCCAAGGGTGACTGACAGTTCTACGTATCCCATCGGAGAAGTTAAGGCTCCATTGAAGCCGCGTACCCATCCGTCGTAAGGTTTTAAATCCTTTGTCTCAAGTTTCATCTGATCAAATGTCTTCTTAAACAGAATGTTAACTGAACTTCCGTTATCTACTAAAACTTTATGGACTATGGCCGGACCAATGGTCACAATAATCACCAATAGATCTTCTGTTGGGGAATGGATTCCAATACTCTCTCTGCTGCGGAATGTAACGTCGCCGGACATTGTCTTTTATTGTTTGATTGGAGCAGAATCGTCATGGTTATTGCATTCTCCAACTTCAAGATGTTGTTTGGCCGCGCTGACATACTGCTCCATTGCCCTGAAGCTGTATCCTGCCAGATGGAGTCCTCCGATTATGATGTTGATTACAATAGTCTTCCCTTTCTGCTGAGGGACGGGTCTAGCAGCGGGTTGGTTTTGGTTCGGGGCCTGTCCAACTTGCCCCCTATCTCTTGGAGCTACCTTATATTCGTCTAGTTTTCCTTCTCAGAGCAGTCTTTCAACCACATCTCTCAAATGGTGACACTCGTTAGTGGAGTGACCATGAACTTGGTGAAAGAGGCAGAACTTTCCACTTTCGCGTTCTTTCTCCGTTGAATCCCTCGGGGGAGGCCTCTTGTACTGGAGAACATTATAAGTATCCATAAAGATGTTTTCTAGTGTATCATTTAACGGTGTGAAGTTCTCAAATAGGCTGGATCGAGGCCTTCTCTGGGAATCATTCCCCCGGTTCCTCTTCCGACTGTTATTTCCCAACTGGCAGCCATTTTATTTCCGACATTCACCTCGACTTTCCCTGGGTTGTCTCCTATCTGCTTAATGGCCACATTGCTTTGTATATCTTCTTTGTCGGCAGCCTTCCTTTTCCGGTTGGCATATATTTCTTCCGGACACGGGCGAATATTAGCTTTTTCATAGAATATCTCCCTAGTCAGTGGTGGCTTGTCAGCTAGGTACCTTCCGAATTCGGTATCTTTGTCCACCCCATCAATTAAGGCCATCAAGATAGTCTGTTCGTGAAGGTCTCTGACCTCTGTGACAGCTAGGTTGAAACGATCCAGGTACGACCTCAGAGTCTCGTCAGGACGTTGTTTAATAAGGGATAACTCCATGACATTTTTAGATCTCTGAGCGTGAAGCCGAAATTGGTTCACGAATCTTTCGCTTAGTACCCTGAAACTGGATATCGATCGTGCAGGCAAGCGGGTAAACCACAGTAATGCCACATCTTCCAAGAATATCGGGAATGCTTTACACTTTACGGCGTCGGAGGCTGCAGCGGCATTCATGGACCATGAGTACCTCATCAGGTGTTGAACTAGGTTTGTCCTGCCGGCATAACGATTCATAGTTGGCATATTGAAACGCCTGCGGAATGTAACTTCCAATATATCATTGGTGAAGGGCGTATGACTGCGTTCTATACCCCAATCTTCATTTCTCTGCCCACGGCTATTCACCATGATTTGTCTGATCATTGCTTCAACATCAGCATGAGTCACTGTAGATTCAGGATCAGCGCTCCTTGCCTTGCGGGGCCCTCCATCATTCCTTCAACGGGCTGCTGCGAAGTCTGGAGCCCGAGCAGAACTTCCTTGCCCCTGTTGCCACGGTCAGTCACGCGGCGAGGGGTTTGCGGTGATCGATTCTTAACAGGATCATTAACGACTTGTGCTTTAGGAAGCGCTGCAGGACTATTCGGATTATGGTCAGCAGGTCCTAGATGAAGTGCTTCCTCTTCTCGGGAGGGAAGCCATCCAAACCGAAGTTGTTCTATATTTTCAACTCTTTCCAATGGTCGCTGTGGGGGTCTCGGAGATTCCCCAGACAAAGGCAAGTACTTCGGCGTCAAAGGATGGGCCGGTGGAGGTGTCCTCTACCTTTGGAGATCATCAATGCACCTATCCAATGCAGTGAGGTTCTGTCGTAACAGGGAGCTCTCTTGTCTTTGGGCTGCTAACTCGTCGTTCATTCTCCCCAACATATCAAGGATACGGGAAAGATCTCCTTCAGTAGCTGGAGCAGAAGGATTGAATTGATCATCAACATTATCTCTTATGTGTAAAGAACTCGAGCCAGGTCGAGCAGAAGCACTAACACGAGCAGAACGAGCCATAATCTCCTTTCCAGGTCAAGTTGTGGTCTGATTGTCATTTCGGGTCGTGGTCCGCCTCTGTTGATGGCTCGTAGCAGCCCCTTGAAGTCGATTCGTGGTGATATCTTGAGAACGGGTCGTGACGTCGTCCGTAGGTCGGATCGTGACAAGATGGGTCAGGTCGCTCCTTCTCCCTCACGAACCGAGGACTCCATCTCGACCTGCTCTTGAACGCTTCCTTCAGCAGCTTCGTTTGCCATTTCATTTGCTTGCGAAGCTCGTGCATCTTTGGATTTCTTTCCAGCGATAACGCCTTGACTTTACAAAATCTTCAGAAACAAAAACTGTGGAGATTCGGACTATTCTCTTCGGACTTGAATATCCAAACAGTAAAGTAATAATCCAATATGCTGAGACTTCGGTTCTCAGTGAAAGCACCAAAATGTGAGATCCAAATTTGACTCTAACACCCAAATAGTTCAGATTTGCCGGGAATCATATCAAAAAACAAAGAGAAAGTAGAGAACACACGAGATTTATAGTGGTTCGGCGTTAACGAGCCTACGTCCACTTTATATCTTTTTGATTACACGTAGAATGCAAGTACAATCAATGGTTTCTCTCAATCTCACAATTACAATGATAATTCACTCAATAATTTTGTAATAACACTGATCAGAAATAATGGAGAAGCAACAATGGTGATCACAACACTCAGAATTGCCAAAAAGATCCTTAAAAATGCCAAGCGTAGGTTTATTTATAGGTGATATCTGCAGGCGGTTCGTGGTCACACATGGCACAAATCCCGAGGATCTCGGGTTGGTTTGTGGCTTGAGGGAGTAGTCAAAATGGCGGTTATGGACAGGTGTTGCAAGACCCTTCAATCTCGGATCGTGGAAGACTCGGTTGCGCCCTTCTTTCTTTGGCAATGAGGTCGGGTCGTGGAGACGGATCGGATCATGATAGGGCATCACCAGCGGGGGTCGTGGTAGTAGCACCACGAGTCGAAGGCAACATGGTGACCATGAACGGGTTTAGATGGTTCTAGGAGTGAGACTTCGTATTGGACTTGTGTATGAGTCTTGGTGGCCTGGTCCAAAAGCTAGCCAACAAGATTCAACCCGTTTATGTTCATCAGCCATGACCTATATTTAACCATTATTTTCTGATTGGGACCTGCACTTTCTACAAATGATAGATAAATAAATATTTTGAATGTGTGTATAAGTCTTTCTTATACCCCATACCCACATAATTTTAGCTTTGTTTGTAAACCTTGGAGTAGTGAGTAGTTATGGTAAATGATAATTAGAAAATGTTGAATATCATATATGCATTGTTTATTGAACTAGTGGTAATATTTCAAACTAGAATATGTCATATAACATTTAATATAGCATACAACGATTGAATCATTGCAGCCATTTGAATATTAAACCATTTGCTACCATTGACAGACTAACTTCATATATATCAATACCGAGATGATGATTAATAACTGAAATCATACACACAAAATGCTAAGAAAAAAATGAATGGGTGTAGAGTCAAGTTGCATACCAAGTTTAGGGTCATGGATCAGCTAATATTATTATATCATGATGATTGTTTGACACATTTCCTCTGTTCCCAATATGGATGAATTCATCAAATGATAGACTTGAAAACAAATATTGTTTAAAAACATTATATCTTGGTTCAAGACGTAAACATATTAAAAAATTCACAGCAAAACTTTAAATAACCAAAAAGTAACAACTATAACAAAAAAATTGAACAGAAGTCCCTGAAAAGTAAGGGAGATGTCAAACTTTCGTGGATTCCAACCCAATTCAGCATAAAGAAATGTAAAGGGACACTATAGATCAATAACAAAATCGACAATTCAATGCACATTACATATTCTGATTTCAAAAAATAAATACGCATCATCAATTAAAGCATTTAGGAAACAGTGCCAATATTCGAAAATAAAAAACCACAACAGTTCGGAAAATCATCGCTAGCCGAAACCAAATTCTGTTTAAGATACATGTAAATAATATTTTAAGATAACCATTAGTTCCTCAAAATCTTACTTACTTCCCAGCTACACTATTCATGGCATCTATGTGATCATGTATAACAGACATGAAGAAGATAGATGAGATTAAAACATGGTATTATTTCTGATTTCTGATGGAGACTTTGCTATTATTAAAATTACAAGGTATAGCATAATACATACACAAACTTTTTACACAAGCCAAATATTGATTAACCTAAATATGTTTGAATATATAACCATCTTTGTTAATTGTGATCACCTGAATATGCAGTGAAAATGATTTTCTCTATTTGAGTCGCCTAGTGTTAAAATTCACTGAATTCGAAATGCTAACAAAACAAGAAAATGAGTTCATCTCATTACCACTGTATATCATTGAAATGAAAATGTATTTCCACAACATAAACCCTACTACTAAATATTAGAATAAGTGGAAACAGAGAGGAGTCTAAATGATGGTAACAAAAGGAAAACTAACATAAGACATAAACCTTGTCGAAAGTGCTAGTAAGATCGTTAATATTTGATAATGGTTCTATAATTCCTCCCTGCGCATGAAAAAAACGGGAATTAGGCAACTAAAAGAACCAGTCCACTATTGCATAAATTACGGAATACAACAATGCAACCATATAAAATGCCATATGTACAAAACCTTAAAGAAAAGAAAATAATGAATGCCCACAATTATTTTGTTAGTCCACATGGCACAGCGAGGCCAATTTCGGACCCAATAAACGTAGTCAACCAAAGAACCCAACATTAACTTAAAAAAAGGAAAAGGCAAAAAGTCAAACTCAACTTCTTTAGACTCAAATGGTAATAAAAATAATCATCTGCGAGAAATGCGTCTACATACATCTTTTGTTTATCCAAGACAAAACAAATCCTAAAAAGGGGATGAAAATTTTTCTCAATATCATTTTTGAAAATTATAAAGGAATTATGTGTATACAAATGACTTGCGTACCCAAGCCTAATATATTCTTTCTTCTAATTCATATGAATAATTTGCTTACCCAAGTCTAATATATAAATTATATGTACGTTTTGCAGTAATTAATAGGAAAAATGAATCTAACACGTGCTCCATGTAACTTTGCATAAAACGATATTACTGTAAATTACATAAGGAACAGACTGAACATGTTTTTCAAAATTAATAGGTCTGATTTATTTTTAGAAGCATGTGCATAATAGCTCAACGTAGTTTATATGAGCAACGAACTAATTATTCCCAATTAACTTAACCTATCTTGACCCAAAATTAAAATGCAACCGCAAGTCGAAACATAACTTCCACTTCCTATTTCTTCCACCAAAAAATAATATTTCAATTTGCATAAAACTCGTAAATATTGTTTTAATTGCCCTCTTTTATGCTTCTAAAATTTCATACGGCTACCCTTACAATTCGACATATTTCGGGCAAAGATTCAAACCACTCAGTAAACAAGTCCATTTATACAAGTGATTTGAATAAAATGGTACATGAAATATTCGGTTATGAAACATAATTCAGTAATCAAACATGATAAAATGTTACATTAAGCAATGTTCTTTAGCACAGGGCAATAACATACATAACTTTTAGGAAAAATTACAAAATCATAGTATTTAACATAAACAGCAAATTAGAGTATAACGATGCCAAGCAGCAAAGAACTTAGTAAAACACATATTAAAAGTAATAAAACGATAATGGCTAAGGTCAATATTTATCAATAACCAGGATTTACCTGAAGTAGTTATTTCCTAAAGTTGAACTCTAATCGCCTGAAGTCGAATCTAATCGAATGAATTCATTGCCGAAATCCAGTCGAGTGAAGTGGATGTTGATTTCTCGTCCGAAGAAGAGGTCAATTCAGCAAAAAGAGGGAGGCTAAATTCAAATCGCTCGCCTAAATCAGAGGTCGATTCTCCAGAAAAAGGGAGGCTGAAATCAATTGGTTCGCTTGAAGAAGACAAAGGTCGAAATCGACTTAGAAATTTTTGATTTCTCCTGCCAGCTGAAGAAATCAAGTATCATAGCTGAAGAAATTGCCTTAATATTGCGGTTAATGCACAACGCAAATAAGTGTTGATAACTAAAAAAATCTAAGGCCCTATTTGTTTTCATTTTTGCTTTTGGTTTACAATTTTCAATTTTGATTTTTCCCACATACAAAAGTACTAAGGACACGCACATTTTGTGGAAAACGATCATTTTACAGAACGAAGTAAACACACAAAACAAAAAACAACTTTTTATTGTTTTTCATATTTTTAGAAACAACGGAAAGACAATAACAAATTTATGCATCCACAATCCTGCGGTCCCCTCCGTCACTTCCTCCGTCTTTGATCCATCACCTCCGCTACACTTCAAATCTTCATAATTTCATAATTAACGTTGAAAACTAAAAACTCAAAATACAAAATAAACCAAACGCCACCTTAGTTTTCATTTTTTTGAACATCATTTTCGGTTTTACATTTTTAATGTTTTTAATATTTTAGAAAATGCACTTGGTTCTACTGTTTTGAAAAAAACAATTTAAAACTGAAAATCGAAAATGAGGTCCCAAAAAAAACTTATATAATGTCTAAAAACATATATAATATCTAAATATATATAATGTCTAAAAACATATATAATTCATACCTGAAACTTATAAAACCTGCGTGAATCTTGAGAAATGTTTGTCTTAACCTTTCTCAAAAGCGTACACCGAAACTTATATTCAATGTCAAGAAAGGGGAGAACATAGAAGATACTCTCCAACAGACAATACTAAAATTATCACATCAATAATGTAGCACCCCGCCTCTATACCCACTATCGTCCAGTTCATTTCAGAGAAATGTCGTAGACCATAACGGAGAATGAGGTTTGTGAAGAGCGACTGATTGTATGATTACTCCATGTGAGGAATGCACATTGAATTCTGATACCGATTAAAATTTCAACATGAACATTCGGCACATAGGGCAACTACACAACGGCTATAAATAATCCGGAAAGCAGTATAAAATAGACGACAACAACAGTATATATCACAGCCAGACACAGAATAATCATATCACAAAGGAGGAATAGATATGAATAAACCAAGAATGTGTACAACAAGCTAGTAGTCAGCAAAGATCCACTAAGACAAGTACCATGATCTAAATCAAAGAATGTTTACACAACGAAAGATAATGTCATAGGTACAAAGGTACATAAAGCTGTAGAGACAGAGTAGCAAGCTGAAGGCAGAAGATCAATCCTACAGTGAGACCAAGAGGAGTACCTAAAATGACTCGGCGGTCTGACCCGAGTATTATTTATAAGAATAAACAATAAACAGATTAGTTTAGCTGTACTTATCAAATAAACTGAGATAATAAGGGATAACAAAGGATGACATGATTCTAGTAATAATATCTAATCATAAATAAATATGAAACATGGCATGTCAACAAAATCAGGAAATGACAATGGAATGTCAGCACACAAATATCACTAGATAATCTCCTAGCTAATGTAGAATGCAACATTCAAATAATAGCACACAACAGGAAATGATAGAGGAAATAAATCTCATGACAAGAAAAGAGCATATAACAGTAAGAATTGACAAATAAATGCCAAACATAAATCAAATTGACGTGCATCACATTAAAGTAAACATAAATCAAATTGACGCGTATCGCACCAAAGTAAACATAAATCAAATTGACGCGCATCGCATCAAAGTAATCATAAATCAGAAATCATTTCGAAATCCAGAAAACATCATAAAAAGAGGCATATTAATAGAAGATAAGATATGATCTCTAGGTAGATAACCCATTTGTTTGAGCCAAAGCTCCCCACAGAGCCGGGTCGTGACCCCGGTAGGTTGAAAACGCATAAATCATAGAAAGTTGGGCTGAAGTCCCATAGATGAAGGTCCCAAATCGTAAAGTCCCACTTGGGCGATTGTGAACCAAACAAATATGTCGAGAAGCAGATATCAACGATCCAGGTGAGTATAAACTACACCGGGATAGTGAATATAAGAAAATAGTTGAATGTCCCATAACCACTCGCTATTCTCGAATATTTACGAACCCGTTGTTAGTTCATTCTCAAAATACCAAGAATAATTATAAAACGGATCACATCGATCTGGGTGAATAGAAATTACTACGAGCTAGTTAATATAAGAAAATAGCGACATGTCCCATAACCACATGCCATTCTCGAATATTCACTCACTTGTAATTAGTTTATATTCAAAACAGAGAAAATCGCCACATATGTTCAAACGAACGAGTCTGGTAATTATTCGCCACAATAAACGTATAAGGGGTCATAGTCCTCATTTTTATTAAGGTGAATAAACTAAATTTCTCGTCCGATCGATAGGATAAGGAATCATATATAAATCAATGGAATCAAAACCGGGTTTAGAAATCGAATTGATTTTAAAAGGGATTTGAATTTAAAAACTAGTTAAACGTTGGTTCGATGCGTATTGACAATATAAAACCCCATTATCCATTGGGGTTCAATCATTCATAAAAAACGTCGCCATAGCGAAGGGAACACCAAAATCATAAAACATAAACTCACATTACAACAACATACAGGAAATCAAGGGATAACGGTTGTAATTTCGATCACCGAACGAATCAAAATCCCAAACTAGCACCCGAAGGTTTTTAAACTATATCGGAATAGGCTCGAAGGACATCAAGTCGATAATTCACATTTTAGTGGCACGAATCATATTAACAAGAGTATCGAATAACTTCGATATACGTAATAGAGCGCACAAGCTTTAGAATGATCACTTATTCAATTCACATCTTAAACAATGTGAATAGGCCAAAAAGAATCAACATTGGAAGAATCAAATAAGAATCAAAGTCGATGAATCGAGCTGCTGGAATCTGTGAATTCGTGAAGCTGAAGTTCACGAACGAAGTCCGAACGGCCCGAGCTCCAGCCGGGAAAGAGCCTGGATGGGGGTAGACTGTGGACAGAGGTCCCTCTGGTCCACAACAGAAAAACAGATCCAAACTTCTGAATCATTTAGGTCAGATGTCTGAACTGGGATTTTCATAAACCAGCAAGGATTTAGTTCATTTGATGCCATTTCAGACATCTGAATTATTCCGGCCAGACGACTGAATTACAATCCAGACTTCTGAACTAAAATTTTCAGACTTCTGAATTTGCTTACTTGACTCCATAATTATTTGAAACAGGTCAGCCATCTGACTTATAATATTCAGACTTCTGAAACCTGTTCCAGAGCACAATTTGCCTTTAAAACATGTTCAAAACGATATCGATGAATGTCTGAAGGCCTATAATGTTATATACATGTATATGAGGGTTCAAAGGCTTGCCGAAACAACTTTTAACACCCAGATACACATGCACAAACACTCATACAAGATATTAGCAATGGTTTTGAATATAAGTTCCAAAGCGGGGAAATTTTCTAACCAAACCAATCAAATACGATTCAAGCGACTTGTGAAGATTTAGAAGTATGCCGGGGGCAATGGTGCTTCACAATATACCCAAATCACTCATAGCATATGCATAAGATCGTATGAACAATCCCAATCATAATTTTCAACGCAACGAAACATAACTCATGAAATCGGCTAATCTACGCTAACCAAACTAATTCACAAGCACATGCAAACTCGTATGAATGCTAAATTACACTTGTACAAGCCAATGGCTTGTGACATAGATGTGAGTTCATAAAGAACTCACCTTGGTTTCAAAGGATGAAGAACAAGCTCCAATTTGAGCAAGAACCCACCTTTCTTCATTAGCTCCTCCAAAATAACCTCATACATTCACATACAAACATATATGTGTTAGGCTTGAGGGAAAAATCCGAAATTGAGAGGAGTATAAGGTAGAGAGGGAGAGTAGAGAGCTTACCCATGTTTTGAAATCAAATTAGCACATGAATCGTGATCTAGATTGAAAGCCCTAGCTTAGGGAATTTCTATTTCCCATTCCCTTCCCCATTTTTATTTCTTTTGAAGGCTTGGAATGAATTGGAGGAAGAGAGAGGTAGGTGGGGGTTATAAGGTAGGTGGGGGTTATAAGGTAGGCTAGGTTAGCCAAATCAAGCCCAACCAAAGCCCCAATTTTCACTAACTCGAAACACATCGAAGCTTATAGTTTTCGAACACTTAAACGATGTTTTGAACTCGATGGAAGTGGTTTCGAGTCCAAATTTGTCCATATGCAAAAAGTGATATTTTGGTCATATATCCAATGAAAATAGACCAAAATTGCTTAACTCAAAAGGTATCGATGTTTATAATCAAAAAGGTCGTAAACGATGATCCAGATTCAATGGAAGTGGTCCTGGGTCCTAATTTTATCATTTGTGAAAAACGACATTTTGAGTGACACATCGGACATGACAATATATTTAAATAAAATATTTAAATCTATTATCGTGAAATGAGCAGGGTGTTACAGACTTCCCCCCTTAAAAAATTGCATCCCCGCAATTCCTTAAGATTGAAGTAATAAGTAACAACAAAAAATAATACCATGGAGTGGTGCCATAAGAACCGACACGAAATAAAAAGGTCACACCAACGGCTAGGTGAGATCCCAATTTCGTCTCGCAATATCATAAAAACTAAAGTTCAATCTCGAACTTCATTACCCATGATGGTAGTCATCCCAAACGGGTAAAATAATTCCAGAAAGATTCATAAGTGCTAAGAATTCAAATAGACTCGCCTTTCTTAGTATAGTTCTCAAGAGAATGAGAATCGATAGAATGCACAAAAACCATGTGAATCTAATTTGGAATTTCAAGAAGCAACGGGACTGCATCCTACAGACGCGAGATATCATAGTAGATATTCTCTTAGGATATGAGATGGGAAATTACGGTGGTTGACTCTTCCATTCGCAAACTCAATCACGACGACGTAGCGAACACCGATCTTTAGCACTTTTGTCTTGCGACAAGGTGGCTGACGCCCACAAAAGAACACTCAGGGATTCCAACGAAGTTAGCTAAGGAGAGCAATTCTCGAAGGAATAATCAATTTTAATATCAATGATTCAAGGTTGGTAACAAAATACTAATGAACTATTCGGGGAAATCGATTTCTAACCGAGTACTAAATCCATTTGGTAACCATAAGGATGAATCATTAGGAATTATACAAAATTCCCAATATTCAGGAACTCGAGTATCAATTTTAGAAAATCAGAAACATCGAGAAGATGATGGATAAGTAGTGCACAACTTACCACTTCGGAACAACATGATTTAAGATAATTCTCCGCCAAAAATCTCAAATCGCAAAAATATTAGCAATTAATCAAAGAAGCAATAGACTATTTCTATAACAAGATGAGGTTAAACCAAAGAGGCCATAATCCCCAAAAAAATTAGATTCACAAGGGTTAACAAACGTGCAAAGATAATTGTCAATCCAAATGATTCAAACAAACAAAGGAGGAATACCAAAAGAGCTCATCCTTTCGATATTCATTTCTAAGAACAACGCAAGGCTAAATCCATAAGTGAATTGACTATAACACTTACGGATGATCGACTGGATCATAGATTCGAAGAAAGGAACTATTAAGTTTACCATGGACCGCAAAACCGAAATCTACCCTCCCCACGGGATTCCCATTCTCTCGAGTGATCGTTCACTAGAGAAAATAAGGAGACCCATAGAATCACAAGAATACTAAATTCTCTTTAGAAAATCGAAATGAGGATTAAGAATTTGGCAAGATTCCCAATCACTAAGAATTATCGAAAATCAACGATCTGAAATCCAAAAACAAGAGACATAAATAAATAACACTAGGAACAAGAGACATTGGTTCTTTATTTACTCAAAGAAAAGATCCAAGATAATTTCTAATTAAAAATCTTGAACCACTCAAATTCTTGGAATTGCTCCAAGGAAATCTAGAAATAAATTAACTAGAAAAACAACAAACGATTACGAAAAATTGCAAAAATCCAAAATATTATTATTTTGATTAACTTATTAGGAGTGAATTTTAATTTTAGGAATTATTCTGAATGTTGGATTGTCACATAATGGTGTTTAGGGATTCCGAACTACAACATGGCGTCCCATATCTCGTTTGAGATCCTTAACGCACCCGATGGACAAGTTAACATAAGAAAGTCCTCACAATTTCTAACAACTATGCAAATATCTCGAAAATATAAAAATTCAATAAATCATTCAGGATAACATAAAGGAAATAAAATTCCTTTATCAACTTACGAATAAAACACAAATGATATCATTTGATAACGAAGAACATGATAGACGTATATCAAAAGAACACAAATAAAATAATATTTGAACAAGGTAAATGACATTAGGGAATTAATGACACGTACCTTGACTCAAGAAGAGGGATCATAAGAAGAGGGATGCTTTCCCTCGTTCTTGATCTTGATTTTGGAATGCAACGATACATTTGTTGAGTTAATTTAGCACAAATGCTTGGTGACTCACACCGGCACAACCAGGTAACAAATGAGTTGTTTTAGCCTGAAGGCTTGGTGATCTCACACTGAACTAGAACTATATGGCTGACAACAAGGGAGTAGGTTTAGTCACAAAGACATGGTATCTCCATACCGACCGACAAGTAATCAATAGACCATGCAAGGTACGTAACGACTTACGAAACAATCTTGACTAGAAATCAAGAAATATCAGGATCAAAGGCGACGTGCGTAACGATGCACGGGCAAGATATCCAATGATCAATCAACTTCAAGGATCATAAATGATCAACAAGATAAGTGTGATACACAAAAGGCCAAACTGACATCGATTAGCAACTCGAGTCAAAGAATGAAACAGAAGCACCACTAGAGCACACGGGCCCTATATGGACTATAGAAATCAACCCGAAGAGGACGAGTCGATAACTATTTTAAAAGACTAAAAATAGGCCACTTGAGACATAATCACCCCTCTTGTAGGAGGTACACTGGGTGAACCGGCACTTGCACGGCTACGACCAACTATTTCTCTTCTTTAGGGAAAAAGGAGGAAAAAGTTAGTCTTAAGTTGAATCCAAATGATGCGAATTCAATCAAAATGGAATCATATAGGAAGATGAGCTATGACGGGTCTTAAGATTCTATCTAAGACCCTAAAGCACGATTCTCGAGAGAGGCTTAAGTCAATACCATCGTCATACTATCTTACATTGTTCCGGAAAGTGGCTCTGATACCAGCGCCCCGCCTCAATACCCACTATCGTCCAATTCATTTCAGAAAAATGTCGTAGACCATAACGGAGGATGAGGTTTGTGAAGAGCAACCGATTGTATGATTACTCCATGTGAGGAATGCACATCGAATTCTGATACCGATTAAAATTTCGACATGAACATTCAGCACATAAGGCAACTACACAACGGCTATAAATAATCCGGAAAGCAGTATAAAATAGACGACAACAACAATATATATCACAGCCAGACACAAAATAAACATATCACAAAGGCGGAATAGATATGAATAAACCAAGAACGTATACAACAAGCTAGTGGTCAAAAAAGATCCACTAAAACATGTACCATGATCTAAATAAAAGAATGTGTACGCAACGAATGATAATGTCATTAGTACAAAGGTACATAAAGCTGTAGAGACATAGTAGCAAGCTGAAGGCGAAAGACCAATCCTGCGATGAGACCCAAAGGAGTATACCTAAAATGACTCCGCGGTCTGACCCGAGTATTATTTATAAGAATAAACAATGAACGGATCAGTCTAGCTGTACTTATCAAATAAACTGAGAGAATATAGGGATATAACAAAGGATGACATAATTCTAGTAATAATATCTAATCATAAATAAATATGAAACATGGCATGTCAACAAAATCAGGAAATGACAATGGAATGTCAGCACAAAATATCTCTAAATAACCTCCTAGCTAATGTAGAATACAACATTCGAATAATAGCACACAACGGGAAATGATAGAGGAAATAAATCTCATGACAAGAAAAGAGCATATAACAGTAAGAATTGACAAATAAATGCCAAACATAAACCAAATTGACGTGCATCGCATCAAAGTAAACATAAATCAAATTGACGCGTATCGTATCATAGTAAACATAAATCAAATTGACGCACATCGCATCAAAGTAATCATAAATCGGAAATCATTTAGAAATCCAGAAAACATCATAAAAAGAGGCATGTTCATAGAAGATAAGATATGATCTCTAGGTAGATAACCCATTTGTTTGAGCCGAAGCTCCCCACAGAGCCGGGTCGTGACCCCGGTAGGTTGAAAACGCATAAATCATAGAAAATCACAGAAAGTTGGGCCGAAGTCCCATAGATGAAGGTCCCAAATCGTAAAGTCCCACTTGGGAGATTGCGAACCAAACAAATATGTCGGGAAGCGGATACCAACGATCCGGGTGAGCACAAATTACATCAGGATAGTGAATATAAGAAAATAGTTGAATGTCTCATAGCCACTCGCTATTCTCGAATATTTACGAACCTGTTGTTAGTTCATTCTCAAAACACCAAGAATAATCATAAAACGGATCACATCGATCCAGGTGAATAGAAATTACTCCGAGCTAGTTAATATAAGAAAATAGCGACATGTCCCATAACCATATGATTTTCTCGAATATTTACTCACTTGTAATTGGTTTCTATTCAAAACAGAGAAAATTACCACATATGTTCAAACGAACGAGTCCGGTAATTATTCACCACAATAAACATATAAGGGGTCATAGTCCTCATTTTTATTAAGGTGAATAAACTAAATTTCTCGTCCGATCGATAGGATAAGGAATCATATAAATCAATGGAATCAGAACCGGGTTTAGAAATCGAATTGATTTTAAAAGGGATTTGAATTTAAAAACTGATTAAACATTGGTTCGATGCCTATTGACAGTATAAAACCCCGTTATCCATTGGAGTTCAATTATTCATAAAAACCTTCGCCGTAGCGAAGGGAACACCAAAATCATAAAACACAAACTCACATTACAACAACATACAGGAAATCAAAGGATAACGGTTGTAATTTCGATCAACGAACGAATCAAAATCCCGAACTATCACCCGAAGGTTTTTAAACTATATCGGAATAGGCTTGAAGGACATCGAGTCGATAATTCACATTTTATTCGCACGAATCATATTAACAAGAGTATAAAATATCTTCAATATATGAAATAGAGCGCACGACCTTTAGAATGATCACTTATTCAATTCACATCTTAAACAATGTGAATAGGCCAAAAAGAATCAACATTGGAAGAATCAAATAAGAATCAAAGTCGATGAATCGAGCTGCTGGAATCTGTGTATTCGTGAAGCTAAAGTTCACAAATGAAGTCTGAATGGCCCGAGCTTTGGCCGGGAAAGAGCCTGGATGGGATTAGACTGTGGACCGAGGTCCCTCTGGTCCACAGCAGAAAAACAGATTCAGACGTCTTAATCATTTAGGTCAGACGTCTGAACTAGGATTTTCAGAAACCAACAAGGATTTAGTTCATTTTGGTGCCATTTCAGACGTCTGAATTATTCCAGCCAGATGTCTGAAGTACAATTCAGACTTCTAAGCTAAAATTTTCAGACTTCTGAATTTGCTTACTTGACTCCATAATTATTTGAAGCAGGTCAAACGTCTGACTTATAAAATTCAGACGTCTCAAACCTGTTCCAGAGCACAATTTGCCTTTAAAATATGTTCAAAACGATATCGACGAATGCATGAAGGCCTATGATGTTATATACATGTATATGAGGGTTCAAAGACTTGCTGAAACAACTTATAACACCCAAATACACATGCATAAACACTCATACAAGAGATTAGCAATGGTTTTGATTATAAATTCCAAAACAGGGAAATTTTCTAACCAAACCAATCAAATATGATTCAAGCGACTTGTGAAGGCTTAGAACTATGCTGGGGGGCAATGATGCTTCACAATATCACCAAATCACTCGTAGCATATGCATAAGATCGTATGAACAATCCCAATCATAATTTTCAATACAACGAAACATAACTCATGAAATCGGCTAAGCTACGCTAACCAAACCAATTCACAAACCTATGCAAACTCGTATGAACACTAAATTACACTTGTATAAGCCAATGGCTTGTGGCATAGATGTGAGTTCATAAAGAACTCACCTTGGTTTCAAACGATGAAGAACAAGCTCCAATTCGAGCAAGAACCCACCTTTCTTCATTAGCTCCTCCAAAATCACCTCATACATTCACATACAAATATATATGTGTTAGGGTTGAGGGAAAATCCGAAATTGAGAGGAGTATAAGGTAGAGAGGGAGGGTAAAGAGCTTACCCATGTCTTGAAATCAAATTATCACATGAATCGGGCTCTAGATTGAAAGCCCTAGCTTAGGGAATTTCTATTTCTCGTTCCCTTCCCCATTTTTATTTCTTTTGAAGGCTTGGAATGAATGGGAGGAAGAGAGAGCTAGGTGGGGGTTATAAGGTAAGCTAGGTTAGCCAAACCAAGCCCAACCAAAGCCCCATTTTTCACAAACTCAAAATACATCGAAGCTTATAGTTTTCGAACACCTAAACGATGTTTTGAACTCGATGGTAGTGGTTTCGAATCCAAATTTGTGCATATGCAAAAAGTGATATTTTGGTCTTATATCCAATGAAAAAGACCAAAATTGCTTAACTCAAAAGGTATCGATGTTTATAGTCAAAAAGGTCGTAAATGATGATCCTGACTCAATGGAAGTGGTCCCGAGTCCTAATTTTATCATTTGTGAAAAACGACATTTTGAGTGACACATCGGATACGATGATATATTTTAATAAAATATTTAAATATATTATCGTGAAATGAGCGGGTTGTTACAAATAAACAAAAACCTGACTTCTAACTAACACTGCTATAATCAAATAATATAGAAAAATGAGTAGTGTCATCATTTTATTAACCATGCTGCTTTTCCAATCTGTAGCATTATCCTATACCGATATTGTATCTAACATTAAATTTCTTTGTAGAATCAGTAAGCAATGACCATTGTGAACGAACCTATGAGTTTTTTTACATAGAAAGCAGAGTCTAAAATACCTTAATCTAAGTAAATCGAAGCCCAAAACTTTGAATTGTCACATCAACAAGGGAATCAAAACTTTGAATTGTCACAACAAATGACATGCAGTAAGGAACCAACCCACTAAACAAACACCACCAGCTATAATGTAACACTGCAAGCCTACAACATTTGCAACCATAAATAATAATAAAAAGAAATCGATTGCTATTGACGAACTTTGCTGCAATCAATTACTATTGACGAACGGGATTATCAAAAAGTTACAACATTAAACAATATCGAATAGGGTTATCAAAAACAAAAATGTAATCAAAGTTTGTAATTAGATGCCTAAAATTTAACGCAATTACTATGATGCACGGAAAAGTGTTTACCTGAAGGCAAATTCACAGGTAGTACTTCCTCACACCACCTCTTCGAAGTAGATATATTTGTGAGCAGAGATGCGACTGGCAAAGACGGCGACTTGCAGAGGAGGATTACGTTCGAATAGGAAATGGATTTGTGATTTGCAGCGATTTTGGGGAGGGGGCGGACCTATGATTTAATGCCACTGAATTGGTGAGGGAAGAAGTGAAAAGCGAAATGAAATTTTAGCAGCCAAATTTTAGCGGAAGCGAATTAGAGGGAACGTGAATTTTTGACCGCCAAAATTTTAGGGCATCTTAAAGATTGCATGGCCCTTAGAGCATCTCCAACAAAGGGAAATTACATGTTACGAATTGTGAATTGGGGCAAAAATGGTCCCCAATGGATGTTACGTTGTGTAACATTCAGGCAAATGTTACAGGTTCAATTCAGATTTCTGAATTGGGCTCACGAGCCGCGCGCGCCGACTTTATCGGCTCGTGAAGTCGCGAGCCGATTTTTTCGGCGTGCACTAAAAAAATCGGCTCGCGACTTCATAAGTCGATAAAGTCGGCGCATGACTAGTTTAGATTTTAATTTTTTTCTTCCCTATCCTACCTTATTTTCTAATATGACAAAATAAAATCGTTATTATTTTCGTAGAATAAACTAATTTAGAACTTAATAATAGATGACTAATAACCCTTACGATTACAAGAGAACGCGATGGTACAATAGAAAGGAACAACATCATTACTGCATACATGATCGATAAGTTCGGATAAGCATAAAATAAAACACGAGTTCAGATAAGGGTGCTTCATTACTAGGTATCGCCATAGTGGTTCCATAAATGATTCATAAGATCCTTCTGCAGCCAGTTATGGAGTTTTGCATCTCTAAACGTAACCTGATGGGTCAAATGAATGTTGAAGTCTTCCTCTGTTAGTGGTCGGTTTTGTCGGAATACTTGAGGTGGTTGCAAAGCACCCTCGTAATCGTAGTGACATTGCTCTTCATTCATATCTCTTTCATCTCCTATAGTCATCTTGTGAAGAACAATGCAATCAAACATGATTGCATACATCTTTTTCCTAGACCAAAACCGACATGGATTACTTATCATTACAAATCTAGATTGTAATACACCGTTGCATCTTTCCTTTATGCCTCCTGCATCGCTGCGAATTTGACTTGTTTAGGAGTCAATGGATTTGGACATGTTTTAACAATGGTGCTCCATTTTGGGTAAATGCCGTCACCTAGGTAATAGCCATGCTCGTAAGTATTTTGACCTAGGGTAAATGTTAAAGGAGGTACCTGGCCTTGAGCAAGATCATTAAACAGATGGGATCTTTCTATAACATTTAAGTCGTTATTCGAGCCGGGTATTCCAAAGAAAGCCCCAGTTCAAGCCGCAATTGAAAAAACAAACAGAAAATATAAGAACAAAGCGCACATAATTCAGCAATTGTTGTTTGTTTTCCTAATTTATTGCAATTAAACTCGGCTCAACAAAAAATTATCTTTTAATTTCTTAAATTCATTTTTATTCCATCTTCCAGGAGTCCATTCTCCGGGGAATTCTACATGTCCCTACGGGAATAATTTGGAAACCCGTTGGGGACGAGTTTTTGGCGCGATTGCTCAGGAATTGAGAAAGTTGAATTTTACTAAAATAGTTTTGTCCAAATCAATAGGACTTTTAATGTTGGGCTTCTATCCGAACTGTCAATCAGTGTCTTCCCAATCGACCTCTCATTCAAAACTGTGCAATCACTCATTCCAATTGATTAAAAATTTGGAGCAACCAACCCCCTTCGACATGTCTCATAACGTGTTCTACGCTGGTGAGATTTACAAACTTATTTTTGGATGATTTTCAACAGTCCAAAGAAAATAATTTTCACTAAAGAAGACTTGGTCTGCTGCGAATTCGAGTTGAAAGAAAGTGCTCTTCTTAGAACAAGATTTGATTCTGCAAGCGGTTTTGTATGAACGAAGAAATTTCGAACAAAAGGATTGGAACTTGCTGATATAAAAGGAGAGAAAAACAAAGCAATCCCAATCAGTGCAATGGGATGTGTCTATTTATTTATCTCTTGGCTTGAAATGGGAGCATGTTTGAAAAAGGATCTTAGATTGTCTAGGGTTGGGCCAGGAGGTCTCTTAACGCCTTCTTTTTTTCTTTCCATCAGAGTTATTTCACAAAAGAAACGAAGTGACTTAGACAAATCTTGTTTGTCGATAGCCTCGGACCATTTTTCTTTGACAAATAATCCAACAGCCGTTGACGTTTTCCCATAAATTTTCGTAGTTTCGGACACATAAATAGTATCTGTCAATTTCCAAAAGTCTCGGTCCCCAAGAAAGAAGATCCCCAAAATTGTGAAATTGAGATAAATACCAATTCCTATTATGGGTAAAAGGATACATATTGAAATAAATAGTTCTCTGTTTTGATTACAAAGTATTGAATTTCTACCCGTAATATTACAATTCTGAGAATTAAAACAAATGAAATTCTCAATTCTCCTCCACTATATTTAATAGATGCCAAATTAAACAAGTAAATAATTAGTTGACTCAGTAATGCAACAGTAACAGAGCAACCTGACCCTACCTGTGTCAACCCAAGTAGTAGGTGGCTCGACCCACCTTCGACTTGGCAACGTGAATGAACCTGGACTAATTTTCTGGTTTTATTCTTATGCTGACTCGGCAGTGATGTGTATTCTACGGCTTGATTTTAATACCTAAAATCCTATGGTTTATATTATCCTAGCACATCTATATACAGACTAGCAACCCTCATTATTTTCCTACACAAACATTTCTTCTTCCTCCACAAAGCTATGTTCTGAAATAAAATAAGAAAAGGGTTAGGGTGCTATCAAGATATAGATTGAAAGGATAATTATTCTTCTATAACTATTTTAAAGACCTTTTCTGGATCTAATACAAATCACTATGAGTTTCACGTTATTTTAGGTTTGCAATTTAAAAATAATTTTGACAGTAAATGTATATTCGATTTGAAAAGTATCAGTGTTTACAAGTTCATTCTTATATGTTATTTTAATTGCTGCCAATTACCTGTTCATTTCCAAATTTTTTTTTTGTATGTGTGTCTTTCTTCCTTATCCTCTTTCTATCACTATTTTATTAACAGCCTTATTGTGCCTATTTTATCAGTTTGTTCATATCTGAGTTGGGTTATATTTCTCCTTTTGCATTTATTTTGCGATGAGCCTAGGCCAGCGAGAGCCTAGGCCTTTTCTGTTAGAATTGCGTGAAATTGGGATAAATTAGAATAATATGTAATAACAGTAAAAAGGAGATTTAGGCATATTGGAATATGAGAACC